>CAHIKZ030000433.1:127500-255000 GCA_903632075.3 Acanthosepion pharaonis | reverse complement strand
GGTTGCTAGCGACGTAATGAAATTATGTAATGCGGCATAACGCCACTCTCTCTTCTTCCTTAAAAATCAGCTCTCATAACCCAACCATTATCTGAATTCGAATATTCACTTTTGATATGTGAGATAAACTCCATATCGTTTCACATGCCGCGCAGATTATCCAATGTGAATTTTATGCATAAGCAAGCGCGCAAAACTGCGAAGGGTAATTTGAATATGTAAGGAATGACGTCATTGCAATAAGAGGGATTGGTAGTAGCTTGGTTGAAATGAGGAATATAACAAAATAGCAGTAATTCTAAGTGTTGCCAGGGATAAATGACCATAGCGATAGCATTAATTTCAACACAATAATGATCGCATGCGCACAAATTAACCAGATTTCTCCTTATAGCCAATGAGCATCTATATTCGGTCTGAATAGAAATGGTGATATGTAATGCTTTTTAAAGAAAAACGGTTGTAAGTGTTCTCGAAATGGTTTTGTTATTGATGACCAGAAAAGCTAATGACAGCAAAAGTTCTCAGATTGTAAATTCAATTATTTAACTTTTCTATTAATCATGGTTCCACTGTATATAAAATCCAATGCCAAAACGGACACTGATTCTTTAACTTAGCTAAATAATAAGTATTTTTCGTGCTAAATTAAACCTGGGTAACCACTAAACATTTATTTTAAATTGTTTTATTTAAAAATGATGTATTCGTAGGAAAGTGATATTTTTAAATTTAATTTAAAAACACATTTTCGTCTTTTTTCAGTAGTGATTAAAACTTTTATCTAGTTCCATTTAGTTAGCTTTGAGTTGGGGCTTTGGTTACTAAACTGATACAAGACAAAAACAAGATAGTAAATGAGAATAGCTTAAGATTTGCTTTTTTTGTATTTTTATTTTATTTATTTATTTATTTGCAATGAATTTAGACTTGAGCAAAAACTAATTCAGGATTAAGCTTTTTAACCTACCGTCTCAGATCTTCTGTGATTTTGTCGATGCCGATTGTGATAACTATCCTCTTGTATGACAGTGAATGCTAAACAGTCCCCCAATGTGTCATTTCGACGAAGAGAAAACTGTAGGCAAAAGAAATATGGTTCTACAGAGGGATACTGAGAATCCTATGGATGAAGCGAGTAAGCAACGAGGAAGTCTTAAGGAAAACGGTAACAAAAAGAACACTTATACTCAGAATCAGAATGAAATAGCTGAAATTTCTTAGACAAGGAAGAAGGGCTTGGAGAACTTAACCCTCAAAGGGTATATCGTGGGAAAGAGAGATAGGGGAAGGCAGCGGACAACCTAACGGACAAATTTGTGTGAATAGATGGCGGAACGGGCTTGGAAAGGAATAAGGGCTACTAAAGTAAGGGGTCTTAGAGAGGGATAAAGGCTACTAAAGTTTACAAGGGATAAGAGGTTGTGGAAAGCCATAATCAGTTACGTCCTGAGGAGGCACTGAACATAGAAGAAAAAATATTATTTTTAATAAATGGCAATACAAATGTAATAGTAGTAGTTTAGGCAAGGAAAACGAGATGAAAGGACTAAAATGGTTGTTAGCAAAAAGTTATGCGCAAAAAGTGCGAATTGCAAATCGGAGATACCAGAATCAAACAAATGAGGAATGTTAAATATCTGGGAAGTGCTTCAACAGAGGACAGAAAGTGTGACACTGGAATCTGAAGACGCATCAAGATAGCCAAAGATGCATTCCAAAAGCTAAGTAGAGTACTAAGAAATAGAAAAAATTTGTTAGAAACAAGGAAATGAGTACTAAACTGTTACGTGATATTTGTCCTTCTGTATGCCGGTGAGTGCTGGACAATTTCCTCAAAGATGAAGAAGGGACTTGAAACAATAGAAATGTGGTTCTACAGAAGGATATTGAGGATACCATAGACTGAACATATAAGCAATGACAATGATTTAGAGAAAATGAAAACAAAAAAGAAACTTATCATTAACATCAGAAAGAGACAACTGAAGTTTCTAGGGCACATAATGAGGAAGAAATGCTTGGAAAATTTTATACTCACAGGACAGATTGAAGGCAAAAGGAACAGAAAGAAACAGCGCTTGGCATACTTAGTGAGCTTGAGCAGATAGATGGCGGAATAGGGTTTAGGAGAAATAACAGAAAGACATAATTTATTAAGAGCTACAAGGGACAGGAAGCCGTGGAGAGCCATGATCGCCTACGCCCAGTACTTACTAGAATCTTACAGTTATAAAAATTTAACAAAGCTTTAAAAAGTAGTGGATGTTTGAATAAAAATGAATTTAACAAACAATAATCTGCCTTTTATTTAACAAAAAATGATGACCCTTCTATTTAACAAACAATAATGTACGTTTTATTTAACAAAACCTAATGAAACTTTTATTTAACGAACAATATTGTACCTTAGTTTTATTTTTAAAAAAAACGATAATCTACCTTTTATTTAATAATAATGGCTCTTTTATTTAACAAACAATAATGTGCCTTTTAAACAATAATGACCCTATTTAGATGTCCTCAATATATATATTTGTGAAAACCACAAATAGCCATGACATCAAAAAGCCAGAACACTTGCTTTGAGTTTGCATTGTAACGCTGAGTAGCTACAGTAATGTCACTACTGCGCAAAAGTTCAACTTCGGAACTAGACCGGGATTCAAAATTTGAATTTACAGACAAATCCACAACTCTTGTCCTTAGCAATATTTGTTTCTTTGTTTTTTTGGAGGGGGGTGGAGGTACCTTTTTTTTACATTTTTTATAATTCTCCTTTCCACTCCCTGAACTGCCATCCATCTATACAAGCTTGTTTGGTAGGTTACTCGCTGTTTCCTTCTGACCCTCTTGCTTTCAATATATTCTGTGAATGTCAAATTCTTCAAGCCCCTTTTTTGCGTCCCAAAAATGCCAGCTGTCTCTTTCTGATTATATACGTGTCCTTTTTGTTTCCATTTTCCTTAAAGCATTCTTGTTACTTACGTGCTATGTCCATGGTATTCCCAGCATCCTATTGTAGAACCTCTTCATCTGTAAGGAAATTATTCAGCATTCACTGCTGTAGAGGAGTATTGATATTACATATCAGTTCAGCACTATTTTCTTTGCTTCTAACGAAGGTTTTCTGTTGCTTAATGCTTTGTTTAACTTTTGGAAGGCATTTTTCCTTATTTCAATGCGCCTTCGGATTTCGTTATCACATTGAACTTGCATCGATGATAGGATGTACTAAGAATTTGGGCCATTTAAAGTTCGATGCATAGCTTTCTTAAATTGTATACTAGAAAATATTGAATACATGTAAATTAAATGCTTCTTTACCTAGTTAAGTAACACTGTCAATATTCCTGAGAGATAAATATTTTTATAGAAAATATTGAAATAAACAAGTCAATATTTAGACTATGGAGTTGAAAGTTTCTTTTCGGGTCGAATACTTCATTGTGTGCTTATAGGATATAAACTCCTATATTTTACGGCCAATAAGTGAAGCACAAAACAAGAGTCGCCTATAGATAAATCCTACTAAAATCAGTAGATACGAATAAACTTTACAATTCTGTAAAATTTTACAACTCCAAAATTAAATAATTGGTTTCTGGAACCTGACTAGATATGACAAGTCACGTGCTGTGCTCTTTATGACGTCATGCGGTTGAACTCCAAATGACCTGCAATTAGGTCAGGGCTTGAGTCACGGAGTCCGTTCCCGCCAAAAATCAGATAGATTTCATCAGTCGATCACCGACTCACCATAAGCCATAAAAGCAGCGACCAGATTTGAAACAAGACAATCAGCGGAGAGATATGAAACGGAACAGACAGCGGAGAGATCTGAAACGGAACAGTCAGGACCAGATCTGCAACGACACAGTTGGCAAAACACACGTTACCATGACAACGCGTCAGTCAGCGATGATCTTTCTACATATAAAGGCACGACGAAAGTAAGTTTTAGGTCCCCTTCTCTTTGTTCATCGTGTTTTGAAATCACTATTGTCGCACAGTCAGCAGTCACACATGTGTTTCATTAGCATGTGATTCACGCGCACATATTGACGTATATATTACCCCGAAATTTGTAGACTCACTTGCAACAAAATAACTTTGCAGATTCACTTGCAACTAAATAATTTCGAACTTTGCAGACTCACTTGCAAAAAAAAAATACGAAACTTTGCAGACTCACTTGCAATAAATCACATCGAACTATTGGTCTCTTCATAGACACAACAAAGAACATTCATTTTCAACATATAAATATATGTATCTACTGTATAAATCTTATTGTAATATTTAGCTCAGTTTTCTTCCTTTTCTGCAAAGATCATTTCCTTGCGTTATTTATAATTCTGTATTGTAATTTGTGGACATGACACTCAGATTTTATTTTTTCCGCCTAAAATCCAGGTAGACTGACCTCAAAAGCTCATGAGAAAGCAAAACGTATAAAATAAGAATAAACAAAAGACGTTAAAAATAAATGAGCCATGCCTTCCTATAATTCATGTTGGCAAACCAAATGATTAGTCTTCTTCACCATAATTGATGCCAATAGTCATATTAGGGATTTTATTTATAAAATATTTAATTCTTTTGAAATCAACAGAAAGTATCGAAGTCTAAAAAACATACACAATGGTTCTTTGATTCTTCTAATCCGAGATAAATTATTCTTCAAGGAATCTATGAAAGATCAACTGATTTTTTTCATTAGTCTTTAATCATTTACTTCGGTCATATGATTTCGCTTTTCATTTATCCTCCCCTCACTATGGAATGTAAGCTTTAGAAAATGAATAGATATATTTATTAATCTATAAATAGATGCAACTATTAAAGCCATGAATGATCTTGGAATTGATAGTGGGGTGGTTTCCACAGTGATTTTATTCTGACACTACCTCTAGTTAGCTTGTCGTTGACTCATCAAGAGTTCTTCCGCTCTTTCGATAGGGTTGCTAACCACCCGCCTCACTTACAACTTACAATAAATTTGGGTGGGAGAGGCGATTTAATTGCTGACAATCGGACAAAAGATTTTATATATATATATATAAAGTTACAAGTTCTAAACAATTTTTGAAAAAAATTCGAAGTAAATTCTTACCTTGATTTTTGCAAGTTATCAGTGAGAGAAAAATTAGAAGTCCTGTCAGGATACGATATTGCGCCCTCAATCTTAACAACATGAGATATGTAGATGATACATTGTTGATAGCAAACACAGAATGGTAACTATGGGAAGTCCTACAGAAGGTAGTAAAGGAAAGAGAGAAGAAAGGAGTAAACATCAATTGTATGAACTAAATATCAGCCCAAAATACAAACTACGAATTGGAGAAACGAAAATCAAATAAGTACAATAATTTAAATGTCTAGAAATTGTTTTTAACAGAATACAGGAACAACGAAATCCAAAGGCACCTTGGAATAACGAAAGATGCCTTCCAAAAGCTAATCAAAGTATTAAAAAACAGGAAAATTTCGTTAGAAACAAAGAAAAGGGTACTGAACTGTTATGTAATATCGGTCATCTTATATAACAATGAATACTAGACAATCTCTTCAAAGATGAAGAATAGACTTTAGGTTACCGAAATGTGTTTTTACAGAAGGATACTGGAAATACTATGAACGACGAAGTTTTAGAGAAAATGAAAACAAAATGGGATAGTTTTTCTTAGAATCAGAAAGTTTTGAAATTTCTAGGGCGTATAATTAGAAAAGTGGGCTTGGAGAACGTTATACTCACAAGACATATTGAAGGTAAGAAAAAGCGGAAAGCAGTGAATAAGCTACTTAACGAGCTTGTGCAAATGGTTGGTAGAACAGGGATTACGGGAGATAGCAAAAAGACAAAACTTACTAAGAGCTACAAAAGAGAGAAGTTGCGAGTTGCTAAAGTCCTGGATGGACACAGCACATAGAGGAAAATAAGAACTATTAGTGGTTTTTCTAAAAAAAAAACGCTCCAATAAATTAGCATGAGTACCACCTAAAAACATCTTCAAAAATTGTCAAAAATCTAAATATACTCGTCCAAAGAAATCATTTAAAAGCAGAAAATATTTTTAATTCTTTATCACGGTATATTAAAAATATTATACAGCCTTCCAAATCTGAAGTCCTTAATGTTCACCTTACTGAAAAGAAAATGAGACATCAAACCAAGCATCGTACTTTTATTGATACAATTTCCAATTCCGATACCCTCCTGCACACTAAACTACTTTCATTTAACCACTATAGAGAAACTTCTCTGCCCGCCATCAGCATTGCTGATGATCGACTCCAAGGGGGAACTCACTGTGCCTTCTTTGCTGAATGCATAGGACGAACTCTTTTAAGATTGGAAACACGGTTAGGTCAACACGTACCTACATTTATTAAATTAAATCATCATAATCGCTCTTGTGTTTTGCAATCAGCACAGGAATCTGCGATTGGGCAACACCTATTAGAGAATGACCTTTGCACCTCACAATTTTCAATTGACTCATCCTTTATTTTGCATATGGCTTGGTCCAAACACCATTTGCAAGTGTTGGAAGCTATTTGTATTAAATTACAGCAGCTGTCTTTGTGTAAGCAGAAAGAGAACTTCCTTCGGACACTCCAGTTATTTGGAGGATCGTGAGTATCTATGTTTTCTTATTTTACACTCACGTTGGAGTATTTATATCTTTTCCTGAATTTGCGTGTATTTTAATCTTGAATTTATTTTTTAGATGTACTCCAAATCTTCCTCCATATTGCGTATATTTTCATATCAATTTAGATATAATTTTTCCAATGTTGGTCCTTGAAAAAGTGTTGGCCGAAAGGTGACTAGGTTCAATACAAAAAAAAAAATGAGCACTAAATCGTGTTTTTTTAAATCATCATGTGTGTGTGTGTGTCTGTGTGTGTGTGTGTGTGTGTGTGTGTGTGTACATCTTCGCGCGCGCGGTATTTAGAGGAAAGTGCTCAATATCTGTGATAGAGCTAATGTATGCAGTTGCATGGATAGTAGCTTGTAACCCTGAGTTTCATGCTTTCTCGATCGCGAAAGCATGAAACCCGGAGTTACAAACTACTATCCATGCAACCACATATATATATATATATATATATATATATATATATATATATGCGTGTCATTGTGTAATATGTTGTATTTGGGGGGGGTGAGGATAGTGGGCGGGAGGGATGCAAACTCAAGGGCTGCTTCAGGTGACACACACTCTACCCAGTACGGTACACTTGAGCTACGCCACTGTTCGTATCTTACGAGAAAATATTTACATTGTTTACATTAATAAGTCTTGGCTGTCCAATGCTCTGTCGGCAATTGATTAGTTTTCCCCTCCTCGGACTACTGCCAATACTTGTAACACAAGTGAAAACGCAAGCACCCCTAAATGCTGTGTGATTTCAAAAATGCTTTGAAGCTAGTCTTCTGGCAACATGAATTTGTCGTTAACCAAAGTCACTCAAGTTTTTTTTTTCTTTGCTCATAACCATGGCATTCAATGCATCAAAATGAAGAACTTGGAGTTGACTTAACTGTTTATCCCTGATCTACACATTTGAAGTTGTTGAAAGTAGCTGTCATAATTATTTGACTCATCCGTGTGTGTGCGTAAATGCATGGTCGTACGTATGTATGTGTGTGTGTGTGTGTGTGTGTGTGTGTGTGTGTGTGTGTGCGAGTTAAGGCTTTTTTTGATTTTCGCCGACTTTAGGTCGGGCTAAATTTAATTTGTCTTGTTTCAATTGACATATTGTGTTAAAAAAACTTATACTATACGGAATAAATTATTTAAAATGTACATTTGAAAAGAATAAGTTGAAATAAAAATGTGTTCTTTGAAAAACAGGGCATACAAGTCATTGGAGATTTTTAAAAGATTATTTATAAAATTAAAGCAAGATTTTTTTACTTATTTTAGATTTTTATATACTTTCTTTGTTATTTTTTCTTTCTTTCTTCTTTATCATGAACAAAATCAACAAAATGTATTTCGGTCAATATTTTGAGGCACGGAGTTAAAACAATTAATTTTGAATCTAGCTGAAACCAAGAATGAATACGACGCACTACGAAAGATTTTTGTTGCTTTGAAATAGATATACTTGAATGTTGACTTATTCAGGCTAATCTCGACAAGCCCGACCGCGAGAGTTGCTAGCGATATATACGTACTTCCAGAGTTTCGCTAAGAAATTAGCATATATGGTGAAAAGTTGGCCAAAACGTCAAAATCTTTTTGCTACTATTAAGAAGAAAGACCAAAGAAGTTTTTCAAACAAAAAATATATTTTTTACTCCATTTTCAGAACCTTGAAAATTTTTGTCTTTTCTAGAGTCAACGTGGCACCATAAATTTGTTTGGGAAATGTGAGGGCCTTCCTTTTTACGATGAAAAACACATTGATTTGGAAATTCTTGCAAAATTCAGATAATAGTCGGCTTTTAATGAAACTTAAATGAATGAAATTATTTTTGGAATGTTTCTTTTTTAGAAAATCTTGGTAAAATCTTTTTTATATATATGCACCCCCCCCCCAAACACACACTTATTTAATTTTGTGAAAACCGATAAATTCTTTTTGTAGCATTTAATGTTTATATTAGTTATAAGGACAAGTATTTCGAGAATTTAAATTATTTTTTTAGTCAGGTTAAAGAAAATCTGCTCTGAATCGTAAAATATAAAATGCAATAAAACTAAGATATTATTTAATTAGAAAAGCATTTAATTACGTTTATGAATAAATATACTTAATAAAATAGTACTTAATGTTCATTAAAATATTAGAATGCTTAAAATATTTAAATTTTTTAAGGTTACTGGGTAGTTAAAAATATTTTTAAAAAGTGCGTTTACGTTCTATTTATTATGTAATATTATTATAATTATCTGCTCCTTAGTTAAATTTCCCAAACACCAGGCTATCAACAGATATACTTCATCATGTGGAATCGCTTCACTCTGTTGACTGTTTTCACACTGTATAATACTGTAACTTTCTTTCTTTCTGTAAATTGTAAAACATACTACTGGCTACCTGCTTTACCCATTTTAAACTGCCGGTCTCCTGTTATGTTTCAGCTTTTGTCATATTTCTGGTTTCCCTTCCTTTCCATTGTTTTATTTATTTTGTTATTCTGACTAAACTAGTCCCAAGTTTATATTTCTTTCATTTGTAGTTTTAAGCTTTTGCCTTTCAATAAGCCTGCTGCTGAACAGAACTTTGTCTTCAGAGTTTTGATTGCCGTAAGGCGTTTATCTGTTTGTCTGTGGTACGCGCGCGTGCGAAACGGATGCATATCAAGGGTCAGTTCACCAGTTATAGGATACAAATCCTATATCATTCCAACAAATTACTAAAAAACACAAAGTAGATTTGCACACCCGCAAAATCGGATCAAAACGACTAAAAACAGATTTCGCAATAAGGTGTGAAATTAATTTTCTGACCAATGAAAGGAGGCGATTTGCTAAACCAAAAAAAAAAAAAAGATAACGAGCCACTGTGAAAAAAATTCAACAATAAATAGAGAGTTTCAAGTCAGTCACCAGTCAGAAGGGCGCAGAGATCACAGAAGACTAACAGTAAATTTCAACACTGACTCAACCGACACTAAGAGCCGAAAGTGGAGTAGGAAAGAACAACAAATTTACAACTGACTCCTAAGTACATTTTCCTCTTATCTTTTATTTCTCATCCACACTCTCTTTTTCAACTTAAATTGATCGCCCCTTTTTCCTTTACACATATACAAAAGCAAAAAAAAACAGACATTACTCTGTTAAAAGACAGCGAACACAGACATTTTTGTCAAAAATCACATTTTGCTTAAACTAACTAAAGCATTAATCCTTTTTACCCTATTCACAAGATAATAAATATACAATGTTCTATTTTCTACAAACGTTCCTTATCGTGTTGTTTCTTCTTGAAATTTGCGTTGTATTTTGTGGACAGGGTATCCCGTATTAAATTCTCCTTTTAATCCGGGTACGCTGAACCCTACACAGTTGTTCATAACAAAAATATCGATATATTAAAAAAAAATGTGTGGGGAATTACCATTACATACATACATACATACATACATACATAGAACGGGCGATGTAGCTGAAGTCTAAAACACCAAAATATAAAAATCTCAAATACAGAAATCGAACTGATAAAATTTTGTCTCTGCGCATAAGGATCGGCGCAAAACTTCCGATAAGAATAAATTAAGAAATTAAAATAGATAAAATTTTAATTTCTAACCTATTACAGGCTTTCCAGCTTCTTTTTGGTAACCGTGAAAATCAGACTGTAAGCCAGTTTTATTCATTTAAACGAGATTTTTTTTTTGTTTTAATTACTATAGAAGAGAATGACACCTTAATTTAAGAAAGACACTGTCTCGGAGCCACGAGAATTCGCGAGAGTAGGTGAACGTACGCAAATTTGTTTGCGAGATCAGCTATTTCGGCGAAAATGACAGCGGGGAAGCACTGTACACAGCTTTTGCCACGGACGGTTTTCTAACTTATGAGCAATTTGCTGAGCGACGGCTCCGTCCCGGAGAATCGGTGGATGTCTATATGGCGGAGTTACGAAAACTTTCCATCCTGTTCGGCGGAATGAGTGGCCTGGCATGTGCGTGTGTGGTTTATTTTACCAGACCGAGTTAAACACTTCCTTCGCACTTCGACCCGGATGGACGAGTTGTTGACCATCTGTTGACTAGAGCGCGAGCAAGTATAAAAGATTGGAAGAGGGACTACGAACAACACAAGGAGCGAACAACACAGGGAGCGGGATATGCGGTTTGGGTAAAGACCCCACATGGTCGATATTCAACTCAATTCAAAAAGGAACAGTAGCACAGGTCTACGGCCCGCATTCAGTTCTCATCAATGGAACGCCACATCATATCAGAGACCTCCGCCCGTGCCAGAGATCTGCTTCGTCGGAATATGACGGCAGTGATATGTCATCTGAAAGCGATTCAGATTCGTCGCAGGGCCAGATTATTCACCTATAGAACCAACGGAAACAGATACTGGAGACAACGATGATAAAGCCAGTAACGATTGAGACCAAGTGGGCACAAATTCAGAAAAGACGTGCGGAGCCTGTCCAACTTTACGTAGAAGTACTCGGCGAAGGCAACTTTCATCTCCGTGTCATTTATGTGATAAGGAGATCAGGGAGGAGTGTAGAAGAGAATGACACTTTAATTTAAGAAAAACACTGTCTTGGAGATCCGAGAATTCGAGAGAGTGGGTGGACGTATGCAAACTTGTTTGCGAGATCAACTGGATATAAATTCACGACACAAGAGAGGAGAACCGCGTTCATTTTTGGAACGGTGTGCTGTTTTTAGTTGGGAGAGACTTTGACATTTGGAAAAGCGATTACTTGGATCAGTTTCACACTATTACCACTTGCCATTAACGTTTCCTGCAGTTACACGTACTTACGTCGAGCTGGATCTCATTCCAAAAAGCTGACACAACGTTCATTACAGTTGGTTATTATTTATTAATTGATTTATTGAATGTTTGTTCTGTTTTAGTATGAAAATTTGTCATTTTAAATATATTAAATTTTACAAAAACTTGTATTAAAACAAAATAAAAATAATTGGATGCAAAGACATTACAGGTGTCTTCTTTCCGATTAACAACACTAATTTTTTTTAGCTTAATAAACTTCGTATTGCTTTTCTATTAAATTCTTACAGTATTATTAAGTAATCGTCTTACTCTTTTGAGTGTTAATGAGAAAGTTGGTTTTCAAGTGCTTGCCAGCTGATGGAATGGTTTTAATTTTTCTGGTAAGCGGAAAGTCAAATATTTGAACAGTATTTTCTTTATTTCTTTCTTTCTACCTTTCAGGGTATTTTCACACGAATCTTATCTGTAAAATTGCTCTGTGAAATTTGACCGCTCAAAACATCGCTAGCTCTTTCCCATATCAAGCACACAATATATGTTGTTTTACCATAACAAATATCATCTTCCAAATTTACTCTTTCTGCATAAATTCGGCTTAACGAAGGCATAACTATAAACACTATCTCTGATGACAATATATGTCGCACGTTTGCCTTGAATTTAATTAATTTTTAAAAAATGAAAATCTTGTCGGAGTCAGCTCCTCCTTAATTTCCTAATTGTCACTAGGACACGTTCTCCCTACACTATAAATACTGGGCGACTTCTTGTCTCGATCTTTTTTTACTTTGCATTTCAGCGGACACATTTAAAAATGTGATCTCTCGCAGAAATCTTTGTTTTGCCCACTTGTGAGAAAACGCCTTGAAACACACATACACGTACGTACGAACTTTCACCACTATACAAACTCTTTACGTTCACACACAAATGATGATGTCTTTGCCACTTGTAAATTTGTTGTTTAATACATATATTTGTTTATATATATACATCGGTCTTGTTTGTCTTCTTTACATCTTCGATTGGATTCAGCTTGAGTCCGCCATATTTTTGTAGTTGGACCTTTTTCTAGCAGGAATAAACGCACGTGTTCCTAATATAACAACTCGCAAACACACACGGTCCTCTACAAACTTTCATCGTTCATTTCATCAAATGAAATTATCTATTTTGGTAAAATAACAAATAAAAGCAACAAAAAATAGTGATATTTTGTCTGATTCAGACACGACTCTTGTAAATTTAGATTTAATTATTTTTAGGACTATGCCATTTTCCCTATATGCTAGACTTCAAACTTTTCTTTTAAAAATATGATTAGGCATTGCAAAATAAAAATATTCAAGAAAAATAACTCCATAAAATTTTATATAATTATCTCCCCTGATATAGGATTATCTTGTGAAAATACAATGAGTCAATAAACAAAATTTTTATGTGACTACCTGATTATATAATTTCATATTTACTGTCGGCACCAGTGATCTGTGTTCAAGATCAGGTAACAGACAAGTTTTCGAATACAGATTTCCTCTCACATTTGTAATATTAGTGCAGCACAATTTTCTTACACGCATTCTCCTTCCCAATTTGATATTGTGCCATTATAATCTAAGCTTATCTGTTTGCTCTCGGCGCTAGTGTGGTTACTATTTGTGCCCAAATTTTATATGCTGATTTTTAATGCAGGCAAGAAGCTTCCTATCCTCATTAAGCTTAGTATTAGTTTTTGATCTTATGGTCAAATCATGCTGAAATACCTGTTCACGTTTGATCCCTGAGGTTAAGCAGTGTCGAGCACGGTCAGTACTTAGATGGGAGACTGCTTGGCAACGTCAGGTAATGTAAGCAATACCCAAGCAAAGTAGACCCGATGGAACCGATCCCTCTCCAAATGATAAAAATATAAAACAAAGTTTGTTTGTTCCTCCTTAATTATCCAAATTGTTCACTTGGGGTCGCGCTCCTTACACTATAAATACTGGGCGACTTCTTGCATCGTTCACTTTTTACTTTGCATTTCAGCGAATACATCTACAATGTAAGCTCTCGCAGAAGATTGCGTCTTCCCATTTGTGGGAGACGCCATGAATATTATACACACATACACGTACGTACGAACATTCACCAAAATACAAACTCTTTACGTTCACACACAAACACAAATGTTAATGTTTATGTCTATTTTAAATTGTGTTGTTTAATACATATATTTGTTGATATATATATATATATATATATATATATATATATATATATATATATATATATCACGGTCTTGTTGGTTTTCTTTACACTTTTTATGGTGGATTCAATCTCTGAGTCCGCCATGTTCTTGTAGTTGGACCTTCTTCTAGCAGGAATAAACGCACGTGTTCCTAATTTAACAACACGTACCCACCCCAGGTCCACTACATGTTTCTTAATGATTACCATATTTTGCAATTTACAGATATTAACTTTGAAAATGATAAAAAGATGGACATTTGTGTCGCAGGAAAATTTTGTCGCAGAATTCTTCTAAGCGAAGAGAGTTAACCAATGTTTTTCAACAAAGTTAATAATGTGGCAAGTTTTTTCAGCCGTTGATCTGTAGGTGGAAAGAAATAACACGTTTTTGTCAAATTGAAAGAGAGTTATTTCCCTTGTGGGGTCATTACTAAACTAAGCATCTTTTCATTTAATACTATGTCTTTATAAACCATTCGTCCGCACATTGAATATTGCTGCCATATCTGGTCTGGTGCTCCTGCTATATATCTCCTGGAACATTTGTCCTTCAAACAATATTGGCAGACTCAATGTGAATTCGGGTAAAATATATACAACAAAATAATATATATTAAACAAACGACAATGCATGTTGTTAACAAAAGGAATTACATGTGTAGACAATTGTAATGGACATTAAAACTAGTTATAAGAGTTTGCTTGTGTGTGTAACAATCATGTGTCATTGACACCTGTGTGTATATACTGGTGTGAGAAAGAAGGAATCGAACGCGCCTCAGCGGCAGCGTTTCTATCTACATGCGACTAAATCTGGAAGCAAGAGTTAAAAGGACTAAAAAGAGAGAGAATATCATTGCCTTTTGGTAGGTTTAAAGAGCGCCCCCTAGCAGGTGTTTTCGCAAAGCCAAGTGGGATAACCCACAGAACTCTCTCCCTGTTTCTTGCATCCCTGCCACCTACAATCTTCAAAAAGTTAAATGCAACGCTAATCGCCATCTTATTTTCTTGAACCCTGGCTTTTATTGTCCTTTCTATCCCTAAGATTTTCTAATTCTCTTTCACTCCCAGTAACCCCTTGCGTCATAGTGACATTATCGCCTTGCTTGGGTTGAAATGGTTAAAAAAAACTACTATTTTTCACATTGCGCATTCTATTTATAGTTTAAATCTCCTGTGAGAAAAATAATCAATACTGATTTAAAAATTTACTTACTATACAAAATGAAATCAACTTTTGTCGTAGAGTTGTAAGCATTTTTGAACAGCAGTATATTTTTTTATCAACAGTTTCAATACTGTAGTTTTTGGCCATAAAATACTAATAATAATGAACAGTGATACTTTTTTTGCGTTATTTAATTCTCTGTCCATAAATTTTGTCTCGCGAAAACAAACATATATATAATTAACAAATAAATCCTGTCCAGATATGATCGTCCATTCTAGATAAGTGACATTTCCACTACGCCAGCGTTCTGCTATTTGAAATACACGGTAAAATTATCTGAAAAATATTAAGGGAGGAAGAGCACAGTTACTACACTAATCGTAGACAGAGGACCAGGGAAGGCCACTATCCTATGCAGAACTCACAAATGTTCTGATCCTAGGCAGAATGAGAAAACGGAATGTCAAGTTGGAATTCCAGTTGGGTTCATTACACTTACGCGCAAATACCCTTGGGAAAAGTATGACTCCATGTACTCCTCCTCCGGCTATGGGATAAATAATGGGACTTGTATCTGAAAAAAATCATTGTTATTCTGAAAAAATTGTTAATGCAATATTCACTCGCAAAAACTAATTAAAAATATTTCGGTTTTAAATAACCCAGAAATGGTCGATAAGATATATACAGATGCTGCGGCGAAAACAACAGCTGTGTCGCCAACAATGCCTTCAATCTTTCATCGCAATGTAATTCTCTTTATTAAAAAATCTTCCAAAAATAAATTTAATGAAATTTTATTTGGGGAATATTAGCTGATTTAAAGCATAATTAATCTGATTTGAAACAAATACTATATACTTTAAGTTTAAAATATCGCAGAAATGCATTTTTAACCCGACAGTAGCTGTGTTTTTAAATCGACAGTAGCTGTCCTTATATGCTGACAGCGTGATGACAGATCTAATGTTCTTTCAAAATGTTTAAGTAATCTAACGTTTAAATATATTTTAAAATATGTATGTTTTAAAATATTCTAAGTAATCTAAGCTTTATTGAATTTTAGGTACTTTGGTTTTAAATTTACTATAGTTACTGCACTTATTTTCTGATTATGTCTTGTACGGACGTCTGCATTTACAAAAAGCGGCACGTTTATACACACACACAAAAGATTCCAAATTCTTTTTAAAATACTGAGGGTCGCTGAATTATAGTAAGCTTTTCCATTAATGATTAGTTAATATAGTTTTTACTTAATAACAGTATCACTTAACCGGTACAAATTAATACAAAATTTTAAAAGATTTAAAACTTTATAAATTATTCTAATTAATTTTTAAAAAATTGAAAGCAATTCTTTATGAATACATTATTCATCGAAAAAATTTTTTTAAGACAATAGACAATATTTTTGTTCATAAAAGTTATGGAACACTATCCTAATTAAATAATGTTTTACTTTTATTATATTTTTTGTTTTAAGACTCAGAGCAGATTTTCGGTAACTGTCGTACTGATTTATAAAAGAAAATGACGATTTAAATTATCGTTATAATTTAGCGATACAAAAATGGATTTCTCAAAAATTCATAAAATTTAATAAGTAAAACAACAGATGTAAAATAAAATAACAGATGTAGAAAAAATATTTTCATCAAGATTTTCTAAAAAAGAAACGTTTCAAAAATAATTCATTTGTAAGTCCTGAAAGTTTCATTAAAATCCGGCAATTATTTGATTTTTACAATAATTTCCAAATCAACGTTTTTCATTTTTCATCGCAAAAGATGCTAAAATATCCTATACTTATTTATGGCCATCCGCTGACAAAAACAAAAAAATAAAGTAAAATTTTGAATGTTCTAAAAACAGATTTAAAAATATAATTTAATAATCAAAAGATCCTTTGGTATTTCCTCTTAATAATAACGTAAAGATTTGTTTTTAAGTTTGGGGTATTTTTTCATCTTATATTCTCATTTTTACCGAATCTTTGGAGGTAACTACATTATAGGTGTAGCCGGATATATTTATTATGCATTTTCTTGTCGATTAAACAATTTGTTTATTCTTGTTATTTACTAAGCATAGTGTATTTAAGGCATAAGGACACAAGTATGGAGCTCTCAGTGAAGATCGAACTTACTACTAGTACAAGTCCAGCGTGTGTTAACCCTTGTAATTACAGCATGATGAAATGCTCAACAACTTGTTTATACTTGACTTGCATTGTTCACTAACTTGATATCTTCATTACCGTGACAAAACACGTTTTTAGTGGTAACTATTGTAGAGGGCTGTGGCTGTTATGTTGTTGATAGAAGTCAGACGTAGAAGAAACGCATGTAAGGTTCAGATTTTTCCTGCTCGCCGGGCCCAACTACATAAAAAGGTTGGATTTTGATTAAGCCCAAAGAAGAAGGCAAAGAAAGCAAACAAAACACAAGACCAATAATATATGTATATACAAATATATATTAATAACAAGTTACAATACATGGAAAGAGTACAAAGGATGAAGTGTATGGGAATATTCTGTATGTGCGTGCGTGTGTGAATATTCTGTATGTACGTGTGTGTGTATTGTGCTTAGCGCGCTCCCAGCATTTGGGAAACGCTATCCCTTGTTAGCACCTACATTTCGAGGTTGATAGCTGCAAGCCTGAGAAAAAAGAGAGAGAGAGGCGAAGGGTCCGCGGCTATTTATAGCAGCGAAGAACGACCCCTGGTGAAAGGGTTAATGTACTAAAGGAGGAGTTAACTCCGACACTATGTTAATTTCAACATGATAACGTTTTGGTGCGTGACCAGTAAATAAGATTATATAACGATCCAAATCTTGAAAATTGAAAAAACACATATCAGTTTTAGTATAAAAAAAAGGTGATTGCCCAAGATTCGCCTGGATTTCTTTACCGGTAAGAAAAACCGCTGATAATAGATACCGTTACTTACATGTTATACAAAAAATTTTTTTCTTTTTGCATATTAATCATGTTAATGAACTAAAAGAAAATGGTGGGTGCAGGTTGGGTGAGCGTATGATCAAGTTAAGCCGAAAATCCCAATACCGGAATTAAGCAGCTTCGAGCAAGCACTGTTATCAATTAGAAATATCAGGCACTAGAAGTAACTTGATGCCTAACTACAAAAGAGAACCGAGCGGCATAATGGTTAGTCGTTCTCAAAATCGGCACCAGTAGAAATGAGTTCGACCGATGACTGATCTATTTATGTTCATTCTTATTATTTCACTTATGGAAAGCAATAATCTAGGGTCAGTTTGGATGGAGGGCTGTAACATATATCATAAAGGAGGCTTGATTTAAAAATTGCACATAAATACTAATTCACAACTTATTTACTAGCATAGCGATTCATCTCATAAAACAGGTAAATATTTAACATAATAAAAAAAACAGAAAAATATGAGGTAAATGATTCTGACGAGATATTCAAGTAGATTTAACAGCTTCAATATGTATGTCTGGCCGCTCAAATCCAAGTATGTTGTCTGCTGGATGGCTAAGAAATCCCTGTTTCAAATTTTTATTTATCCAAAGCTCACAGAGTCAAACTGTGGTTTACACTGCAACTGTGCTAAGCGAGCCTCACAGTTTCTAGGATAACCTGGTGTGATCAACAATTTCAACAAGTCAAATATGATGAAACCCTCGGTCATGATGGCTAGTTTCGTCTATCTAATTTCACTCACAAGGCTTCGTTCAACCTATGTTATGTTTTTTCAGACACTTCCCAGTGGTGGGGTACTCTGGGATCACCCCGCCAGAATGAGGTTCGAACCCGGGTGTCATGAATGGAAAGCTAAATATCTAACCAAACGGCCATGAAAAAAATCTCGATATAATGTTACTTGGAATAATGAATAATTAAAGATGCAGTTTCCTGACATATAAACATTAATATTGTCAAATCGTAAAATGATGGTTTTGTATTCAATTACCCAAAATAGTTTGGTCAAATCTGTGCAAAAAGTGGATCACAGAATACTTCATACTTTCAAAAAAAATCTCGAGCCCTCATTGGTTAATAAATATACAAGTAGGCGTGACTATCCACCCACGCTTAACTATTTTTACAGCTCGTGACTTAAATCCAAGTTCGCACCAAGTCTTTAAATAAAAAGAAACTCATTCATTCGCCAGTAGAATTGTGATACAGTCGAATTATTATTAAACTTCATCATTAATTTTTAAGTTTTTCGTTCATACGAATATTATATTTATTGACACTCACTCATCAAAACTTATCAGTGAACTTTATTCTTATTCACATATCCCTTTATGCAGAAGCCTTCCTGCTAACAAATCAACATATTTTTCTACATTGAGAACATTTTTACAAAAACAATCAAAGGTAGATAACTTAATTGATCACAAAATTGCATTCAAATTTAAAACATTTACTACTCATGAACAGTAATTTTTTCTCTTGCAATTAATTTACAGAATTTTAACAGATTCTAACAAACAACCTTTTTAACAAAATTTAATCCAAACTTAAGTTCAACATAAAATTAAACTAACAAAATTTCACCGAAAAAAATCGACTATATTTTTGTAAAATATTTTCATTACAAAGAAAATACATTGAAAATTACTTGTTATTCAAATATTTGCCTTTTTAACTTTTATCACAAATGTTTCTTATTGTTTTCCTTGTTGTTTTTGCATTTTTTCCGACATATTCGTAAGTAAAAAAATTTGGATTGATTTGGGCCACCATTAAATAAATGGTAACCACCAAACTTCCCACCCAGTTTCACCAGACAGTTTGTAAGTTTTGCAGCCTCCATTATTATTATTATTATTATTATTATTATTATTATTATTATTATTATTATATTGTTATATTTTTTATTAATATATTCTCTCTAACATTATTATTAATTATTATTAATATTAATTTTCCTTCCTTCTAATATTTATTTTTCCTTTTCCCTCTTACATTCCCTCTACCACTGTTTAACTTACATTTCCTCCGATATTAATTTGCCCCTCCCGTCAATTATCATTATTATTGTATTATTATTGATATATTATAATATTATTATTAATGTATTTTCCCTCCCTTACATTCTCTCTAACACTGCCGCTCTCCTTAGTTCAAAAATATTATTAATATTAATTCTACCTCCTTCTAGTAATTAATATTTTCTTTTAATATATATATATTTTTAATAATTTCTTAAATTTTATTAATATTAATTTTCTCTAGCCCTCCCTTACATTCCAAGTAGTTTTACTCCTCTTCAACCGTAATCCCCGTCGAGAATGTTCAAAAAATAAACAAAGCGTTCGACAATCATTATTAACTTTCACTGCTTGAAGAAAACTTGCCGATGGAAACCATGATGAGTGGTTAGTATTCTTTGACTTAGATATTTAATAGCTCTGCACATTCGGTTTTTCTTTTATACATTGTATATTGAACATTCTTTTATATAACCGTTTACCGGACAAATCTATCTTTGACCGGAAAAAACTGTGTTTATATATATATATATATATATATATATATATATATATATATATATATACACACACACAGAGCACTTGATACAAACATCGTCGCTGTTCAATTCTGACAACTAATCAGAACAAAATAATAAAACCGATTTAGGTCACAACAAAAATACCATTAACTTATTTAATTTAATTTCAGCAAGTTTACTAATACAATGAGGGATAATTAAAAACAATAACGATAAAAAAACGATAAAAAGTTTAATGAAATTGACTGTTTAACATATAAAAATTAGATTTTAGCTTCAAAATTATAATTTAATCCTATTTTGGGGACGGTGGGATATAGATAGTAACTTATAATTAATACTGACTTTTTATAAACTTTTTGCAACAGGGATTAATGGGTTAAAGATTAAGCGTCAGTGTATCTTCTTTCAATAAAATTCTTAGAACGAAACGCGACGCTAATAAGTTTTCTATATTGTCATTCATTTATTCATGGAAGTATAGAATCGTCAATGTTTGTCTACTCACCCCCGTTAAAAATAGACTCTTCTATAAGAATTAGCTTTGACCAATCAACACCACACATTGTGAAACTCGGTCAAGACGACCCTAGAATGTGTATCCATGGTCAAAAATCTGTTTTCCCGCCAGGCCACTGGGAGCCTACTTTGGTTTCCCAAACTAAATAAAAAGACGAATTTCAGTCCAATTCAGGAGTCAGACCTCTTCACCTAGAGAGAAGCCCATCAACTCCACGCCAGTCAAAACAAAAAAATATTCTCTGACTCAACTATCCACAAACACACTCTATCTCTCTCTAGAACAATTTCTCAAACTTCACTTGCTATACTTTAAAAGTGATATTTTTCACTACATAACAAGTATCAGAAACAAACAATTTATTTTTCTCAAACAGATAAAGGTACACAACTCTGAATAGCTTTGGATATTTGTATAAACACACTTACGTACATACACTAACGATTCAACCTCAACACCGAACATTTTTGTACGTTGATCAAACAAACAGTTTAATTCTGTGAACAAATCTAATCAATACCTGCAAACGCACCCAAACATTCACAACAACACAATACACAATTAAATATACTAATCCTCACTTATCCTTCAAATCTTAAACCCACAGTATTTAAATTGTATATAAATTGATGTTATTGTTATGCATTCAACTTTTGTCTTGTTTTCAATTTTATTTGCATGATTTGTTCCAAGTATTTGTTCTAAATAATTGTTGTGGACGAATGTTGTAGAACACAGCCTCGAAATTCCTTCTGATCAATTTACACACAATCACCAGTCCGCAACAGAAGTTTCCAAGTCTAACCCAGGTTATAAAAAGCAGCGCATGACATTCACCACCAACCACAGTGAAAGTGGCCAGGAGAACAGGAGGAATTATAAGTGGCCCCGTACTAACCCTACGGTAATATGCATGATTCATAGAGGTTCTAAACATCAATGTGATACTGTGGTCAAGCCTTAGATCGTGAAGGTGGCATATGCGGTTCAAAAGAACTGTTCTTCCTTCTACATGGCCCAGATGATCCAAGAATTGCCGACCGAAAATGTTCAATGTCATCCCGTCCACTTCCAACATGTACTTTCCTAGCTCTTCTGATTTTAATCCCATAGATGTCTGGTATGTCTCAATAACAAGGACTCGTGAAAAGACTTCATCATGGAAGTATGGTTCAGCATAAACGATAACCACTTGATTGATGCAAGCAATCGTTTCCAGAGACGTCCTCGAGATTGGGTGCAGTTTTATTGTATAAACTTTTCTGTTTTTCTTAGTTGAACATATAGGAATTAAATCCTATATATACTTTTCAACCAATAAAATCTCATCAGAAGGTTTGTTTGATAAATACCGCCAAAATAACTGCGGACGTAGTTGTAGACCTACCACGACTTACTTTTGGACCATTTAGAAAATAACAATAACTACATTCACCACACCCGCAAATTCGAGAAGAAAATTTTCGTGAGTCAGTGTGAAGTTATTTTCTAACTAATGAAAACCTTGTAACCAAAAAGTTCACACTTCTATGAGAAATTAGATTTTCATCTCCCTTAAGGACATAGGCCAACATCGACCCTTATGGCTGGGAAACCGTGGCTACAAATCGGCCTTTCTGACATAGGACCATGCGAGGGTTGGGATCGAGACTTTCGAGTCCAGCCGTCAACATGAATAGGATCTGCAACGTGCTGTCAGAATGGCCCTCATGACAGCACTCGTCGTGCCGCGTTCAAAACCCACATCTCCGTCATCGCCACCAGAGGGGATAAAGGGAATGAAGAGAAAGGATCACGATGCACGGATGCCGACGACGCTGATGTAAAATGTTTTTTTTCTTCTTCTTCCTTCCAACTACAAATAGGCTCAACTCAGCAAAGTCGTTTTCTTAAACTTAGCGGACATACGCCAAGCACGAAATGGAAAAGTGTGGATTCACCGATCGGTGCGCAGGAAATTCAAATTTCTCTTTTTGGAACTTTTCTGGATATTTTTATTTATTTCGAAAAACCAACGGAACTAAAGAGTTCACAATCATACCACATGAATCTAAATAAAAAATACCATTTTCAGCTTAATGATTAACTAGATTCAAAGAAATTCACCAATTTCTTCAAGCTGATAATTCATATTTGATACGTTTATTAACAAACAATAAGGACGATAATATTTACCTTTTTTCTTAACTTGATATCAAGTCAGTGATCTTTTATAACATAGAAAAGATAGTGTAGTTGTATACTAGGCCCTTCGATCAGAAATAATATTTTATTTATTTCATATTAGTACACATTAAGCATTCCAAAACCCGAATATCAATTTTATTTTAATTTTATAAGTTAACAAGTTCCAGTTTGCTTTGTAAATTAATTTTAAAATTGATCCCTTTACAGAAGCCAAAACAAAATATTCTCCTACCAAGTGATTTCTTAAAATCTAAAAAATATTTTTAATATTGTAACCAGGAGTGATTAATCGATAGTAATATCGTAATCAGGAGTGATTAATCGATGGTAATTTTTTTAAAATTATTCCCGATTACGAATTTTTAAGGAATTGTGTTTTATGGTCATATTTTATTTTGGCTTCTCTAGGTGGGGGGTCAATTTATAATGAGTTTACATAAACTAAGCCCCATTATGAACTTTTTATAAATTTTATTATATATATATATATATATATATATATATATATATATATATATATATATATATATATATATTCATTATCTAGAGTATCTTATAGTAATATTAAAAAATATTGAATAAAATTATTTCTGATTGCAGTACCTATTGTACAACTCCACAGAAAATATTTCCGCAGTTCTTATTCCAGAGATCTATTTGTAAAACCATTTAACAATCACTTTCATTCAAGATTTTGTTCTATGCCTACAGTCAGCGACGGAGCAATCCATTCTCAAATAGCTGCGTCCATCCTAAACAAACTTTATTCTGACGGAAGAAAAGTCCGTTCAAGTTTTTGAAGGTTGTTCTAAACATTCTGCGACGCTGCGGAGAAGCAGGCCAAATTCCTGAACGATCGTTAACTGTTCAAACGGGTCCCAAATTTTCAACTGTGATTTAGTCAGGTTATACAAACGTAGACATCCTAACCGGACTTCACTTAAAGCAGCCTCCACTTCGGAACTGGTATCCATCATACGGTGAAATGTTTCTTCTTCTTTCTGGAGTGCGTCAACGACATCCTTCCGCTCTTGTTCCAATTCGTCCAGTTTGTTGCTTAGAATGATCATGTTGAGCTTGCTGTCATGAGCCGTTTCATAGAGTAGCTTCTTGCGTTCGGATTCATGGAGTTTGTACAGCTCTTGGTACTCTTCCGTAAAGCGCACTTTGTGCTTGATCAAAGCTTGTAAACGCTTCAGCAATTCGAATTCGGTGATAACCGTCGGCCAGATCTTGGTAACAGCTGTTATCAAGTCTTTGCACGGTCTATGCATTTCGACATGCTCCAAGTAACTAACCTTCTTCTGCTCTAGAACCTCTACTTTCTCTTCAAGAGATTTGATCATCTCTTCCATCTGAACTTGTAATTTTTTGTACTGATCGTTCCGTTGTTCGATCTTCTCTATTTTCTTTTCGGTCTGTTCCATTATGGAAATAATCCCCATAGACTCTTCCTGTTTCTTTTTTTCCACCATGCTGCATTTCTTTGCGAGCTCATCTACTTTTTGACGGGCCTCAGATTTTTTCCTTGTGTATTGTTCTCTAAGCTTCTCAAGTTCCAGTTGTTCTTTCTTTAACTGAATACATGATATATAAGCCGGATTAATTTTCTTGTGAATTGCCGGGAAAATTTTATCTCGAAATGCTTTACATTGTTTCTCTTCAGACATTTTCCTTTCAGAATGTTCATGACAAACGTTACCAAAGAGAGAGAAAAACTCTTAAGATGGCCTGTTTCTTCAATAATGAAAAATGAAGTGATGTTACTGACACAGAAAAAAATAACAAAGCGTACTTTTACGTCATGAACGCGTCACAAATATTACGATAAATGAATAAAACGTAGACAAAGAAAAATGAATAAATATTTACAGGCTGAGATAGATAAATAGATAGATAGATAGAGAGAGAGAGATGAGAACAGGCTGAGAGGGATACATTTATGCTTGTCGATTAAAATAGATAAAGCGACAGGAAGAGGCAACTCCCACAACTACTTTGAAGATTGGCGCAACACAATTTCCCTATCCTTATTTCTTCCCATTTTGCTTTATACCCCACTAGGCTAAATTCGAAAAATTCGAGTCAAGACTGAATGGGAGGTTTTATCTTCCCGATTTCAAGTTTCATATATATTGTTACATTACGAATTTTATTTGGCATCAAAATCCAAACATATGGCAACGAATGCGGTTCACTTAAACGAAAAAATGGGATTTTCTACTCAGTTAGTGACCAATATCAACACAGAAAACATATCGAAAACAAATACGAGATGTAAAGTTATAATTATTTTAATGTATAAAAACATGGAATGACAGAAGGAAACAACAAATAAAGAAGAGGAGAAAGAAAAGAAAATATAAGGAATATTATCATTAGAAGAATGTTCAACAGTCACTTATCTTTCGTCATCAATGATTTTGCTGATCAACGCCTATTATTATTTCACTGATTATTATTTCTCCTTTTTTTTATAATTCGAGTAGGGAGTTCATAGTAGAAGAATTTTGAGATATTTCCCATCACACGTAGAATCAATCAGTGTAGCTGAAAACACTTTGCATTTCATTCACAGAAGTTATATGATCCTGGCTTTTGATAATCCTCGAAGTTTCTTTTTTTTTTTCTTTTACTTTACGTCTCTGCAATACCAGTAGTCAATTTTATGTGGTAGCTAGCCCACGGTGAAAGGATAAACCTTCTTTACATCTTCTCGATACAACAGCTACAATCTTTCTTGTCAGTTAGTAAATGGAATCTCCTTATCCTTGAACTCCACATATAAAATTAAAATCGTCGAACGCTTCATATGAAATTGATAATTCGACTGTAGACTCAATTTAAAAGTTCTCAATATATATATATATATATATATATATATATATATATATATAGAGAGAGAGAGAGAGAGAGAGAGATACTGGCAGACAGAGGGGCTCTTCATGTGACTGAAAGAATTATGACTGAAGCTATTTATAGGTGTATTTTTGGAAGTTAGATTTTTCTCTGTGCAAAGTTAGGAGATTGAACGTGGTTTGATCTTACAAGAAAAATAACGATCCGATGCATGCAGCTAAAGCAAAACGTGAATGATATGATGTGAATGTAGAAGTTCTCCACTCCAGTGCTCCCCTCTATATTTTGAATTCATTTGAAAATTTATAGCGAAACTTGATAAATCGAATTTATCATCAGAGAGATCCCAGAAACTTAAAGGTTTTCAAAGTCTTTTGCAAAGAGTGAGTGGAAATTTTTAAATTGTATTGCAACTTTCATCCAAATGTATATTATGCGTAAGGTAAATTCAACAACTGTGGTGGTAATCCTTCACTTGTTAAGACATACAATCCCATAAAGAGACTTAAGGCAGACAGTAAAGAATTTCTTTTTTATTTGGTAAAAAAAATCATACAAAAAATATAGCTCAAACAAAATTTTAGGTAACATTAAATTTATAAGGCCAAGGGCACACAACAAAATCAGGCGGCACGAGCCGAGTTTTAAAAAATGCAGTCGATAAATTTATTGACCCACAAAAAATGAAATAATTACACAAGTTAAGTGCTTTGTGTACCAAATGATGGCCAATACCGTGTATGTACAAATAATCATTGCAATTAAAATATGCCTCTTTTACAATAAAAATCGCTATGAAAAGGTAAACGTAAAAATCAATGAAAAACAGGAAAAGTAATTCTCTGAATAAGTTTCAAAGTATCGGCACAATGTTTGAAGCAAAGTTCGTGGTATCAGCGAAAGACAGAACAATCACACCAGCCGAAGAATTTTCTTTGATGTGGGAGCACTGATTTTGCTTTCAAATACTTGTTTGGTGGTCATCAAATTTCTTCTTTGTTGTTTTTACTTGATCGGGCCGACTTGGGTTCCTGCAGCAGCTGTTCGTCGACTCCGTGAATTCTATTTTCTTTTTTTCTTTTATTCACCAAGATAGGCTCCAGATTTGCTTCTCGAAATTTGGAAGGAAACCTTTTGGTTAGTTCCGAGTGAAACCCAAACGTTGTTATTTTCTTACAAATGAGAATGTTCCAAAAAATATTTTTGAAGTTCAAAAGTTTAATCAAGAACTTAACACAGCGCCCGTTTTCTCACAGAAAAGCAAACGATACACGCTGAAGCGACTTAAATTTCTTATAACAGTGAATTAAGTGATATATGAGATAAGGTCTTATTTTTTGGATGTGAGGCCGAGAGGAAACTAAAAGAAAAATTATCGATTAAATCTGAACGGTAGAGGGAATAAATTTATGGTGATTTAAGCCGCAAATAATATCAATACAGGAAGAACACGGAACACAAATTGAAAGTTAAAAAGGAATATTATTGAAGTCCATATATACAAATACTATAGAAATAATACTTCTTGTTAAAAACAAATTGTTCTGTTCGCGGCTATATTATAATGAAACAATATAAGTCCGCTTAACTAAAATCCTTGGTGTTGTAGAATGGTTTCGTTTACGTACTAATATAGTAAGGCTCTACACGTCAAAGTGCAGGTAGAATCAGGGACGATTTTGACGTCCTGTGCCTGGCAGACCTTGGCAGAAAAGAGGAAGAGTAAAAGAACAGAATAATGTACTTTATATTTGGCGCCAACATATTCTGGCTAGTGATTGGTTGGTTTGATGATATACGTGATTTTAGAGAGTGCAGTTTACCAAGGGCGACAACTCATTTACGTAAAATTTTTCTTCTATTCTCCCAAGGAATTGAAATCAAAAACTGATTATTTTTTATTTATTTTTTTTTTAATGCAGTCTCCCTTGATGTTTCTGGCATTATTCTGACCATTCTGTTGTTATTAATAATAAAGATATTCAGTCTTATGTGGATTTCTTTTTCCTTTTAGACCTGGTACTGGTCACTTTATTTGTTGATTTCATAATGTTGTGACCCTTACTATCCTTTGAAGAGACTGAATTATTTTCATCAGGTTCTTCATCTGCGGGGGTATCAGGAAAATAGTTATGTGTAAGAGATATCTCCAGTGAGTATAGATGGCTGAGTCTGTGTTTCCATAGACCCATCGCCTCTTTTAATTCGCGCAGAACGAACTTGATCTCTTCCACTGACTAGCTCAACAACTCTGCCAAGCATCCAGAAGGGTCTGTTTTTGACTGGATTTTTTACAAGTATTACATCATTGATGTTGATTTTGTTATGAAATTCAGTTTCATATAAGTCACTCGAAGACTGAGCAAATATTCCTCATGCCATATATCCTTCAATTTAGCCAACAATTCCTCCCTAATTTCCAAGGTACTCACAAGTGACACGTTCTGTCTCAACCAAATTGGATGTATCTGATTGGAAAGAGAGCTCACCGTTTACATTAGGACAGATGAAGCAATTAGGCGTCAAGGGAAGTAGATCGGTATCTGTGGAACATCTGTTAGCGGTCTTGAGTTCACTGCTATTTGGTTGTCTGATAATAAAGTCAAAAGATGAAAAGAATTTACCTTGGCTCTACCCAATGTCTTGAATAAACAAGAAGGCATCTTTCGCTATCCCAATGCACCTTCGAATTTCAGTGTCGCACTTTCCGTCCTCTGTTAAAACCCTTCCCAGATATTTAAATTGTTATACTTGATAAATTGTTATACTTGATAAATTGTTATACTTGATAAATTGTTATACTTGTTTGATTTTGGCATCTCCAATTTGTAATTTGTATATTCCTTTGGCATTCTGTCTTCTTACAATTAATGTTTAGTCCTTTCTTCTCACTTTCCTTCGATAGGAATCCATGTAATTTCCTTTCTGTGTCTGCTATCAACACTGTGTCTTCTACATATGCTTATGTTGTTAAGACTATGGCCGCCAATGTTGTTTTACAAATAATAAAATAAAAACCATAAATTCGGAATAGTTTAGCTTGTAATGAACGATAAAATTTTGTGTTTGTACACTGTTACATACTAACTATTCTTTTAATCATTTCCTCTAAAATTTGAATAGGACCTTCATTTCCAAATCTTCGTGGCCCCAAATTTAAATTTAATATTAATTTATTTTTTAAATCACTATAAAGTAACGTTCTTTTTCGACAGCATTACAACTTATAATGATGGAAATTAAAGAAAAGATCACAAACTTAAGTGCCAACAAACTAGAGATGGTCTACTCATAACGGGTGGCTCTTCTCTTCCCCTAAATAACGTCTATCGGGTGCAAGAGTCGTTGTACAGGTATATCCAGGTACATCCTAGAGTAGTTCATACTTGAGTTGAGCTTGTTGAGAGTAGTCAGGTCTGCAACATGTCCTATACATGCTTATTAGGGTTTCAATCTATCGAACACGTGGGCCAGTTGCGTAGCTTGAAGTCAGGGAGATGTTCCTGAAACCTGTTTCGTGTAACTCGTACACAACAAGGAGTTCCATTATCTTTCTGAAAAGTAAGGACAGCAGCACTGGCAAATGTACCGAACATAAAGATGTACAAATCGGTTTGCAATAAGATATATTTATATCCCATCTATCAAGAGAGATTCCAGATTCAGTCGTGATCTTTGTGAACAACAACAGAACATAAACCATGCAACACTGTGAACATGATGAAGGTGGCTTCTTGCCGCATGTTCTCGATCCTGGGTGCAGACTAGAGTCAAACAAGCTATTGGTGTTTTGGAAGTTTTTAATTACTGTAAGAATATTTTAGGTTTTAGTTTTGGGTCGACATGAAAGTCAAAAGAAAAATTAACAAATGCGACTTTGTAACGCCGTGCAGCTTTTTTGTAGCAAACCCAAGCTTAATATTTAGAATGACATCAAATATTCTACTAACCTTGAGTCCGCTAACAGAATGTGCAACCATTTTTTTTTTGTTTCCAGCAATAGCAAGAATGAAGGAGAAAACAAAACAATCGTAAACTTTTGTGCATGAACAATCAAATGAATACAAATATACAAATGTGTATTTATAAAATGTATATGATGTGCGTTGTGCCGTAAGGGATAGTGAGAAATCGGAGAGCTGAGTTCGAATTCCAGTCAGGTTTGTTACCTTTACTTACGCGCAAATTGACTTGGGAAAAGTATGAACCCTATAAAATCAATGTCAAGTGTATAAAAAGATTTTATAAAATTTGTTTTTACGTTCACAGTTTTAAGGTTGGCTTTAGGTCATTTAAAAGGGGTTTGTAAATATGTATGTGCGTGAAAGAGAGAATATATGATAATACGAAATAAGTGGTTGGTTCATGTACATAGGTTCAGAATGAGAGGAAATAAAAAAAACGGTTAGCGACTGGTGATCTGTTGATTAATACAGACAGGCCCGAACAGAAAATTTGAACTAAATCCTTGCTATGAACGGTAAAGCAACTTAAAATTAATTAATTACAGTGTGAGTAACTCAATAATTCATCGCATTTTACTCATGTAACACAAGAGACATGATTAAATTATTTTACCGCACCCGACACGGTTTTTATTTGTTACGGCACACTTATTATATTTCAAATAATTTTATACACGTTATGACTATTCCAGAAGCGTACTGGTGTTTGATGAGAGTCCATTAGCTAGAGTTATCAATTATTTTACCATAATTATTCGATTACAACTCATTCTAAAGCAAAAATTATTATTTTATCAATCAACAAATATAATGAACAAATATCTCTCATTTTCAACTCAAGAAGGCATTAGCAATTCGTATACTCAAGAAACAAACTTTCATCTGCAAAAAATGCATTTTATTCTTTTCTGGGCATACGAGAAGTATTTTACCTATTTCAAACATTCTGGTTGCTATTTTCGTCTTACTTGTATTTAAAACACAAAGTTTTGGTTAATATAATATACAGCCTTCTTTATGAATATGTTGTATGTGATGGTCTTTAGAAGTCATTATCGTTTTTCTTTTTGTCTTTCTCATCAAGAACATCACAGATTAGCACAGTCACAGCACGACAACCAATAAGCGATAAAACAGTCGAGACTAGAAAATGTGCTTACTCTTATCAAGGAATTGGTCTTGGGTTGCCTCTGATATGGAAAGCCTTAAATGTTAAAATGTGCCTACTCTTATCAAGGAATTGGTCTTGGGTTGCCTCTGATACGGAAAGCCTTAAATGTTAAAATTAGTTATGATTAGCACTGGATTAGCACGTATGTTGCTAAAATCTACACTCAGTTTGCTTATACATTTATGTTTTTTAGAAAATATGTGCATAGTTTCTTTCACGTGTTACAGAATTTCTATCGTGATTCTTCGTCGATTGTTTTAACCTCATTACAGATCGGGCAATCTACACATTTTTCTCTCTACTCATGGTTTGCTACGACTGATTTTTTCCTCTATCTCATATTAGATAATGGCTTTCTTAAAATTTGACCTTTAGAAGCACCTCTTTGCGACTTCTCAGGCAAACGTTTTCAGCTGATATGAATTGGAAAGATCATCGATTGAATCAATTGTTAGGTCTGCTGCTAGGAATGTTGTTTCCTCGCCAGAACTTATTTTACACATTTATAAGTTTACCATTCGTCCATGCATTGAATATTGCTGTCACATATGGTCTGGTGCTTCTGTTTTGTATTTAGAGAATCTTGATAAAATACAAAGAAGAATCTGCAATGTTATTGGTCCTGACCTGGTACCTCGGCTTCAGTCATTTTCCCACCGGAAGCTTCCTTGTACCTTTTCTATAAATATTTTCATGGTAATTGTTCTAATGAGCTTTCCTCTATGATACCCAGATTTTATGAATTTAAGCGCAATACTACACCCTTGTGCAAATTAATTGAAACAAAACGAATTCCGCTATTATCTACTTTTTTCATATTTTTCCAATGAAACATGGCCCAATGCACACGTTGGTACTTCGTATGTCCATTCCACGAAGTCGTTCCTTGCAGATTGAACACAGATTCTCGATTGGATTTAAATCAGGAGAGTTCCCGGGTTAGTCTATAGTACTTTAATCTGTTCACTGGTAAGGCTTGCCAGTGTCTCCGTCCAGCGTTACAATTTTTGTACGCTTCCAGTCGAGACAATAGTGATAAAAATCTGATGCAATCACGGATGACGCAATATTTTTCAAGACCAAACAAATTTCATCATACAGCTCGAAAATAGATTCATATTACTGCAAACCACTGCAAATGACCTAATCTGAGGAAAAAATAGAAATCGATTACACCCTGTCACTCCAGGTGTGGTGAAAGAAGGAAACTAAAGCGGTTGTTTCAATTAATTTGCTCATGGGTGTAGATTAGTGGCAAGGTCTCATCATTTTACAATTGAAATGGCTAGAAGTAAGCATAAGTTCTATGCTAACAGTTTCTTCTTTTACACTTCTCGCTCGTGGAAATCTCTTTTGGCTTCTTGCTTTCTAATCAACTTTGATCTTCAAAAACTTAAATGCACTGTCAATCGTTATTTTATGTCTTCTTAATTCCTGTTCTTTATTGTTCTCTGTCTTTAATAATTTCTTTTTCTCGTATTCCCTAACACTCAGTAACCCTTTGCGTCTTAGTGGCTTTATTGTCTTGCTTGCAATGAAATGATTTAAAACATATATATTATATACGTAAGCCAAACCAAAAATCGTCAATGAACAAACTAGATTCTTTCATTATCTTAGTTTGAATGACATCTGTAATTTAAAACATGCAAAATTTCATCTATAAAAATCTTCTAATTTCTAATAAGACATTCTCACTATTAATTTTGGACTAGCTATATCTCTTTTTTTTCTCTCTCTCTCTTTTTTTGTGCCAATGCTCAAGCGGTTCACATTTTATGACCACAAAAACGTGGATCGAACATTAAGACTATTATGTATACGTTTGTTTGAAATAAATATGACGTAATGAAACACGAACAAGAAAGAATGTTACTACATGATTATTATTGCAATATAATTACAATTTTGGCACAAGTCCTAATGGAAATAGTGGAGAACACTGAATATCCTAAACTTAACTAATCTGATTCGCGACCCATTCATTCATTACAATTTACTCTATCAACACAAGAACTCGTCTATCGCCATTCGATCCAAAATATCGTTACTATATGATTAAATTTGAATTTCGTCTGTTAATGAATTTCTGTCGTTGAAGAATAAGATGAAAAAATAGTTTGAAATCCGCATTTTGCCAAATTTTCTATTCTTAATTTTATTTTTATTTTGAAAGATTTCCTTCTGTGATGGATAAAACAAAATAATTATGTATATTTCCTTGTCATGGCCTTCTGAAAGAAAAGTCAAAATATCAAAAACACAAACAAAACGTAATATAAATGTATGATTAAATGCTTCGCCGTTGGGCAGACGGGCGTAATATTGTACCGACACGTTTCTTTACTTCTGGTAATGCTAAATAGATGAAGTAGGCAAAAGCCAAGAAAAACTCATGTTTTTGTGCGTTTCATTAAAATTAAGTTATAATTATAATTAAAAAAAAATATGTTAATAATGATATAATGCAATTGGCAATGTTAAACATTAAATTGTTATCATTTTTGTGAGGATCATTTGAATATCAGATAACTCTTAATAAATGTTTGGTGTTGTTTTACAAGTCTCACAAGATCATCAATAGCGAGTTATATCCTCACTAAGTTCTATATACTTGTAACTTGTGTCTTTGTACCAAAAACTAAACTAAGCTTATGAAGTAATGTATGGCAGATTATGTCTACTAAAATAGAAACCAAGTTTCGTGAACACTACCAATATCTTTTATAAACAGTGCTTATCCCCTCTATCACTCCGGCTATGACAACCTTTGGAGCATAATGTACGTATATAAACATGTATAATATATATTACGTATTTTATAAGCTTGTTGTGGATTTATGCTGGTCGAGTGTTTAGGTCGAAAACACGTTTTCCTGGTATATATTTCCCACAACAATAATGGCGAACTCAGAATGTGAGTCCGGGTAATAAAATGAGTAACAACAAAATTATATATAAAACAAACGATAAGTATATATTAACAAAAAAGGGTATACATAGACGATAGGAATATTATTTACATTTTTCAGTTAAACTTAAAATTCGTTAATTTTTTAGAGCTTTGACAAAACGTGTCATCTTTTCTTGAGTTTAGAACGCCTCTATTTATAACTACATAGTCATAAATTGTTTCCCCTAAATAATATAGTGTAGCGGGCGGTCCAGTGGCCCCGTTTCACAGAAAGGGGTGAACGAGGTCACAAGAGGCCCGCTAACATTTTTGAAGACGTTAAATCTGACGGTGAAACAATATGGACGACAGAACGAGGATATGTATGATATATAGAGGTTTATTCTAAAAGGAAAAGGAAATGAAGATGGTCGGAAACGGTGGAGGTGCTGGAAGCTGCAGGAGTGAGCTGGAAGTTGCAGGAGGTGCAGAAGTTGCAGGAGTGCTGGAAGCTGCAGGAGTGAGCTGATGGCTCAGGGGTGAGGTGGATGCTGCAGGAGTGCTGGAAGCTGCAGGAGTGAGCTGGAAGCTGCAGGCATTGATGGTCGAGGTTGGCGTTGGTAGTTGCTAGGATCATCGTTGTTGGGGGTTGAAGCCGATGTGGGTTGTTGCCAGGATGATTGCTTGGTGGTTGTTGATGTTGAGTGATGCCAGGATGATCGTTGTTGGTTGTTGAAGCTGAGTCGTTGCCGGGGTGCCAACTTGTCGTGTTTGTCGTTGCCGGGGTGCCAACTTGTTGCTGCAGTTCGTGTTGCCAACTTGTTGTTTGTCATTGCCGGGATGCCAACTTGACGTGTTGGGAAGGGGAGAGAGAGAGAGAGAGAGAGAGAGAAAGAAAGTTCCCAACTATCGTCAAGTTGGCAGACAAAAAAAAAATTGGGAGCGTAACTTAATACACAGCCCGTTGATCGGCGCCCCTGGCCAATGAAGGCCAAGGGGCCTGCGTAGCCGACCGTTTCGGCCGCCGACCGCCTCCCCGAATCTTGGGAGAAATCACTGTCTTGTGACGCGGGAGACCAGCAAGAGAAATTGGCTAAGCTAACCGAAAAGTCTCTATAATAAAATACTACGAGGTTAGCTAAAGTAACTATGGTCTAAAAATGACTAGTAGTATATTACAACTAGGTTTGTAATATAACCTAACTAAAAAGGGGATTTGCTAGTCCCTCCGACGTGTTAACAGTGTGTAAGGAGCATGAATGAGAGGTCAAGGTCGAAATGACCTGTTCCTCTGCCGGTTCAAGGATAGAAGGAGGAGGTAACTCCGACAATAGCAATCCCAGATCGAAATGAAACTTTCTTCAAGTTATCACTTGAAATTTAACTTTTTCATAGTAATTGACTCTGAAAAGATCAATCCTAAATATTAACAATTTAACAAATATACTCTTTTCCTGTCTTTTGTTTAAGTGTAAAAAGTAGCGCAAAAATGTTGAACATAGTTCAACACGGAATTAGAAATAATTTCCAAAGAATTTATCATTTTACGTTTATGCCATTAGAATGGGAGGGGAAAAAGAATGTAGATGTTCCCGAAAGTGTAAGCGTCTTTGCCGTTATCTTGAAATGTTCAGACGATTATTAAAACAGGTGCATGTAATTGTGGCAGACATTGATGCGTTGAAAAAAAAACATCTCCTCACTTTTATCTCCCCGAATCTACTCACATGTCATACTTATACATCTTTGCAAATCTCAAACAAGAAATTTATTCATGGTTGTTTGTATCAGTTACGACATAATATGTGACTCGAACTGGTGTTTGGGTTCCGTCGTGGGATGTACTGGTTGTGTCACAGCGTTAGTCTTTACAGCCATTTTCAGGTCAGTACACTGTCTCTGTTTCTTACAGAAAGTTAAATTCCTGTTCATTATTGTTCTCTCTCTTTAATAGTTTTTTTTTTTTTTCATATTCTCTCACACCCAGTAACGCGTCTTTGTGGGTTTATTGCCTTGCTTGGGGCGAAAGAATTTTAAAAAATAAATACAAGCCATTTTTCTCACCAGGAAAATGTGTTTATTGTAAGCGAAAAAGAATTTTAAAAAATAAATAACATTTCAGCCTTTTGCAGACTTTTTAGCTCCAAACTCACCAGGAAAGGAAAAAAATGTGTTTATTATTGTAAGAATGCATGTAGTCCTTATTGGCTACTTTTTGTGTAAAGAAATTTTACTTGTCAGTAACAGAGAGAGTAAAGTGAGTAAGTGAACTTCTCTATTTCAGCTTTTTGCAGACTGTATATTAGCTCCCAAGCAAAAAACTCTTGTTAAAGAATTTTGGAGATAAAAAACTACGTTTTTGTACCAGGAAATCCCACGTTTTTGCTAGTTGTTGATTTGTCAGTTTACTGGCCAATGAAAAAACTGTGCTAGATCCTGCTTCCTTGTCTTCGTTCTTGCGAGACTTATGAAATACAAAATATTTTCAGTAACCTGTGTGGCCATTTATTTGTTAGTAGATATTTTTTCTTCTTAATCCTTAACATTAAATTATTCTCTTTTATTTTACAAACATATTACATCACTTTTAAATCAGTTTTCATAATTTTACAAGGATTTGTAATAATATGCTTCATCTACCTCTAAAATTATGACTGCTTCATATTCTATTTTTGTTTTTTACATTTTATCAGTACTCTCGCTATTTTGCCTATACCTGCATAGTCCTTTCAAAAACATTAAGAGGCCTCTGCATCTTCGAATTCAACTGTAACAGAAGTATCGTAAAACCTACCGTATGATAATAACAAAAATACATTGCAACCTACAAACGAACAGAAAGCCTATATTTAATCATTTTAATGAATAAAGTTTTTTCAGATGATAGATGTCACTGTTCCAGCAGATCACGGGATAGAATTGAAAGAATATGGAAAGCTGAAAAAAACTGTATGATCCAATATGTACACTTTCAATATTTTTCCATGATTTTTCAAAAAATTGTAATCTTTAGTGTTGATACACAAGCAATAATTTTCAATGCAAAGGAATTTAACCAACAAACATTCATATTATATATTGGATAATATAAACACTGTGAGATAAGAAAAAAAAATGAGAATCCTGAATGTGTCTGTTGCAATATTAATTGCTGTAGCTCTTGGGACAGAGATGAAGAGAATTGCAAAAAGGCTTGATATTTTTTATAATTTGATGAAAAACCGGAAATCATTCAAACGACAGCATTACTAAAATCAGCTCGAATAATGTGAAGACCATTAAGAAGACTTGCTATCTTTAAATCTTCAGTGTAAACCACCAAGAAGAAATCTTCAATGACTGCCAATAATAATAATCTGAATAATATATAAGTTTTTCAGTATCCTCCTTCTATTCCTTCCTTCCCTATTAAATGATAGATTACAAATTAGTCACGTAGGTAATTATTATTGCAGTGAGTTCGATCTTTTTGTTTGACTAATGCCTGCAATCATTGAAGCCTGCTGTGTTTTTGACAAAGTAAAAGCTAGAACTTTGAATATTGATTTTCTAGTCACGTAGAGGCTTACTGCCATATCACGTTGAAACACCGGTACTCATACGATCCCTGAAGTTAAGCAATGCCTACTCAGTACCTAGATGGGTCGACAACTTGGAAATACCAGGTACTGTAAGCATGAGTGTGCAGGTGGTTTGATGGATAATGGTTTAGAATTGGAAATCGGAGAGTCAAGTTCCAATTCCAGTCAAGTTAGTTATATTCACTTACGCGCAAATACTTTTGGTAAAGGTATAAATCCACATCCTCTCCCTCCAGCTATGGGTTAATTAGTAGGACTTGTATCAGTAAATCGTTATTATCTCTAAAATATTTTTAAAATCTAAAACTATTTTCTGGTTTTAAATAACCTGCAAAAACCGTCAAAAACACGCTATTGAATCAATGGAGAAAGGACTAGCAATAACTGGACAGTACTAAAAAGGGGAAGATGAGATATCAAAACAAATCAATCAATCTAAATAAACGTGGGAGCTCGAAGCAGCACAATTTTTTACTTGACCTATTGGTCTTGCCTGAAGGGATTGTAAAAAGAGTACGAAGCCCTTTAAAAATGTGATGTTTGGGCCTTTGTTCATTTTTTGAGAAGTAGGTCGGGTGAATAACTTTTCAGCACCCTCACATACAAAGCTTAATAAATATCAATATACTTATATATCCCTTCAATTTTTTTTATTTTGGCTAGAACTGAAAGAAAGTACTATAAATAATGTCTTATGGCAAAGATCCGCCTGCTGGCTTACAATATCAAGTCAAGCATATTGTAAATATTTTCTTGCATGCAATTTGTCACGTGCCTTCAAGCTAACCCCACGAATTGATGACAACTCCCTGTTACATTGCCACTCTTTTTGTGACAGTAAAATTGAGAAATCTAGTCATCTCATCCCAGACTCTCGTTTCAAATAAACAAGTAAAAGTTTGTTGATTAAATTCTTTTGCATCGAAAACTATTGCTTACGTTGATACACTAAAGAATAATATTTTTTGAAAAAACACTGGAAATATTGAAGCTTTATATTTTGGATTGGGCCGAAGGACTAATTAGCCCTCTGTAGCAGCTAGCTAGTATCTAATAATTAAGGCAGGATAACTGTATGTAAAAGAGGTACTGCTATAAAAGCAGTACGCCACAACGAATGCCAGTCGAGCTAACATCTGTTGAGTTGACAACTACTATTCCAGAGAGTACTATACTTCATAACAACATGGCGTCGCCGATGGGATTCCTAACCACGGTGGATGAAACGGAGCACATAGAAACGTGGATTAGATGTTTAGCAGCTTTGAATAGGGTAAAGAAACTGAAAGACAAAAAGCCTCCGGAGGGGGGAATGAAATTACTGATTTATTTTTGGCCTCGGCAGGATTTGAAGCCATAAAGAAAATATCCATTATAGTGTACTCCAAAATACTGGAAGACTTAACATATAAGGAAATTTCAACCATTATAAAAAGACACATGCGACCAAAGAAAAGCTGGTTATGGCAGAAAGAACAAAATTTCTGAAAAATAGACAGAACCCAAATGAAACCGTAATACAATATTTACACAGATTGAAAGAATCGTCAAAATGTTGCGAATTTGAAAAACTGGGTTCGAGAGAAACGTCTATAGAAGACGAATTGATTCTTCTAAGATTAATTGAAGGCATATATGACGATACATACAAACATAACATCCTAGAACGGCTACATGATATGAATTTAGAAACAAGCGTAGAATTCTTGCATCAATTACAATTAATTAATGAACTTAACAATTCTGAAAAACAGTGTGGAACCATACAACACATCTAAAATCCTAATTAAGTGCAAATATTGCAATAAAGAACACGAAATAAACAAAAACAAATGTCCGGTCCGAGGAAAATTTGTTTGAACTATAAATATAAAAGCAAAGACCATTTCCAATCTGAGTGCAGATACAAAAAGAGAATAGAAAGGATAGAAATTATAAACCCTCATGCTGAAAATATTTGAAGTATATTCGATAAGAACACATGCAAAAAGTAGAGGGAGAGTAAAATTGAATGGCATAACTTTTCCCATGCAAGTTGACACGGGAATCGATGTTACCTTGATCCCTTGCGAAAAAATGGGTAAACCCAATTTACGAAAAAGTGACCTTAATTTAAAACAATTTGATGGATCTATCATCAAACTCTAGGCTCCTCTGAAGAAACTTTCAAGACAAAAACCGTTTTGAGATTATTCCCATTACTATTGTAGAATGCACAAAAAAAATCATAGATTCCTGGGAATAGACGTTTCAAAAGTGGTAACGGCGAAATTAATGAATTGTATAAAGTCAGAAGAAATATTGAAAGGATATAAACTGAGTATTCGTCACCCGATCTATTTTGAATCTCGAAAAATACCTATTCACATTCGTGGTAGTTGAAAAACTAAAGAAAATGGTAGAACAAGGCATATTGGAGAAAGTTACCCAAGGTGGTACCAGTTGGGATTCACCAATTGTTACGATACGAAAGCCCAATGGCGATTTGAGGATATGTCGGTATTACAAAGTAAGTGTGAATCATTAGATATGCTCTGATTCATTTCCCTTGCCTAACATAGAAACTGCAAGTCCTGAATTAGTAGGAATTAAATACTTTGCTCTGAAATTGGTATATAACCAAATAGAAAGTGACGGAAAATTAAAGAAGTCACTACAGTTAATACCTCGATATGCTTGCTAAGATAGACTCGTCTTCCATTTGAAGTTAAGACTTCAAACAATATTTTTAAAAAGCAATTGAAAAAGTTCTATCGGAGTGGATAAAAATATAATCAGATATCAAGATGATATAGGCATAAGTGCTTGTAGTTAAGAGGAATTTAAAAAAACTGAACAAGTTTTAAACAAATTAAAAAATTCTGGTATTATGATAAATAGCGATAAATGTGAGATACATTGCAACAAAATGTCGTATTTAGAATACCAAATATGTAAAGAAGAAATTTCACCAGACAATAAAGTGATAAATAAAATATCGGAAGTATATACACCAAAAATAAAAAAGAATTAGAATCCTTTTGGGTATTGACCAATTTTTATAGCAAATATCTATTTAGATTTATCAATCTAATGGTACTATTTCCAGTTTTATGAAAAAATGAATACAGAAATTAAAAGACGAAATATAGCTTTTGAAAGCTTAAAAAGTCTCTAATATGAAAATTGAATGCAAAAATCTTTGATTCAAAAAAGGTGACATTCACCACAGATACAATTGAACATGCTGTAGCCACAATTTTATCTCAAGAAGGACATCCGATAATGTATCCATAAAGAAAATTAACCTGAGCTGAAAGTAACTACTCAGATATTGAGAAAGAAGCATTAGCAATCGTATGGAGCACAAAAAGTGCTCGAAATGTTGTTAGGGCGAAACATTTTGTTAAAGTCAGATCACAAACCTTTAGAGTATACATTTAACCCCAGAAAGGAATTACTAAAAGTCACATCTTCTAAAGTTTTAAGATGGGCTATAAAATTCATGGCCTTTGATTTCAACATCATATACGTAAAAGGGAGCACTATTCCACACGTGGATGCACTGTCCAGACTAAACTTCGGCAATGAAAATTAAAAACGTCTGAAAATTCAGAAGATAAAATACTGCACTGGATTGAAACAGTTCAATGACAGAAAGTCCCTACAAAGAATTAAGACATAAGTTAACTGTAAAGAAAAGCATAATATGCAACGAAGATGTTATAGTACCCCCACAAAGTTTAAGAAATGAAATACTAAAAGGTGTGCACAATGATGAATATTGTGTTATAACAGCGACACAAATGAGATTAAAATTACAAGTGTGGTAGCCAGGATATTCTCGAGATGAAAAGGTGACCAAAATGTGCTGAAATAAAAATCTTTCGGCAAAACAAAATTCACTCGTAGTCTTAGGAACCATGGGCTCGGGTAGACATGGATCATGCCCATATTAAAGGCATGGGGCTATTTTTAACTCATTTTCAGGATGACCCAAAGCAATTAAGGTTGCTGACAGAAAAGCCACCACTGTAAAACTAATATTAAGAAGAATGGGATGCCTAAAGCTTTGATCTCGGATAACGCGCCAGAATTTTGCGAGAAAAGATTGTGTTCGTGACTAAAGCGTATTGGATGTATAAAACACCGCCTTATCACCCACAATCGAATGGAATCGCAGAAAGAATGGTGCAGACTGTGAAAAGGACTAAAAGCATTTTCCCCATCTAATGATAATATAGAGAGTTTCTTACAGAGATTACTGTTAAGCTATAGGACGATTCCACATGCCGGCAGATGATAAAGTCCCTCCGCATTAATGAATAGACAGATTAGAGCTCTCATAACAATGTCATTTTCAACAAATGAAAGTGTATGGTATAAAAAAGACAAAAGAGTCTAATTCAGAGAAGGCGAACTTTGAGTACAGAAAAGACAACACAGCAATACTAACGAAAAATAGACAAAATGTACTGGCCCATGCGGATCAGTTCAGAAGCAGAATGGAACCCGAAGATATAGAAATGAACAAAGAATCTGATGGTGAAGAACATGAAGGGGAAGGGGGGACTAATGAATCCAGTCATAAAATTGAACAATGATCAGAAATCTGACGGAGTTAGAAGAGGAAAATGAACTCTGACATAGGTCCCCTATAAGAAAAAATCAAGATACACACCAAGAAAGACAGTTTAGATACTCAAGAATAATTAGAAGTCAACAAAAGGCATAAGGCCATTTCGATTCAGGGAATGTGTAGTATTATAAGTAAATAAGTTTCTGCTACAAAAGCAGTACACCACAGCGAATGCAAGTCGAGCTACCATCTGTTGGATCCGACAACGTCTTTTCCAGAGAGTACTCTACTTCATAACAATAACAATGTCTGATATACTGCAAACAGGATTACTATCGAAAATGGAAAATAGAGAAAGTACATCCAGGAAGGCAGAAAAAAAGGTGCAACAACCTTATTGAAAAAAAAACAAAACAGAAAAAACTACTTTTACTTATCCCACGAGCGTCTCTGGGACATATAACAATTTTTGCAGTGTCTTTTTTTTATATTCACACTGTTCATGCTTTTGGGGAAATTTCTTCAAATTCTATGCGTTGATTGTTTTTCCAATAGCAGGAGAATTTTTTCACTATGTACGTCAAAATTTCTTCGTCTCTCTGCAGCTGGCTCGTAACTTTCTGTCTTCTCGTCTGAATAATTAAATGTCTAGATGCCCTCAATATTTATTTATTCTTGCTATATTCAAGAAACATGGCACAAGGCCAAAAGGGGAATGAGGAAGGCTGGTCTTCAATCTTAAACTTAGCTAGCCACAAAACTATAAAATAACTTACACCAAAATACATTTTTACTTATCATTCTTACAACAATCACCATAATTCCTCAGAATCTCTATGAAGGCCTAACTAGTCCCCATATGTACAATTTTTCTGTAGAGGGGAAATCAAAATCTCGGTTCCGCTTGACGCAAGAACCGAAATGTCGTCGGCATAGGCAGGATACCTGCCCGAGGTGGTAGCATCAGGTAAGGAAATTCCGTGTCGGACAGGATTCACCTTTAACTTGCAAAGGAAAGGTTCCAACGTGAGAACGTAAAGCAAAGGCGAAAGTGGACAATGACGAATGGAGAGAGACAATACGAAAGTTTGCGATCTTACTCCATTCACTTGTACCAGCGCACCGGGGACGCATACAGAAGAAGGTGCGAAAGTACGGCCCGATACCAGCTGCCGCAAGAACATCTTCCAGAAATCGATGGCCAACCCTATCGAATTCTTTGGACTGATCTAAATTGACCAGTACGACTTCCCAGTCTATTTGCTCGATAATCAAGCGTACCAAATGAAGGTTGTCTTGAAAAGTTCTACCTTTCACAGCATAAGTCTGGTCGGAGCCAATCAGACTAGAGAGGACAGCATGTAAACGGCTGGCTAAGATCTTGGCTAAAATCTTCACCTCTTTGTTTAACAACATCAAAGGCCAAAAATTACCTACCCCATCACTACCGTGTTTGTCCTCGCACAATATCTTGATCACACACCTGGTGAAGCATTGAGGTATAGATCCCTGCTTCATCCACTTGTTGTAAATCAGTTCCAGCACATGAACAAAGACGGGCGATTGCCTCAAGTACAGTTCGTAAGGAAGACCATCTAATTCCGCAGTTTTGTCCTAGCTAACCAGTTTTAGCACGTCCCAGATCTCAGACTGTAATGGGACACTCTAACCCAGCCGCTTCAGCCGCTTCGATGCAATGAAAATCGGCTAAATAGGCCTGGTGAACAGATCCTGAAAATAGTCTCGAAAAACCTTACATATGTCCGCGTTTGTCGTCACCCCCCGCTTGTCCGGCTATGTGACGATCGCGATATGTCGATTGGACGCAGTTCAGTGGCCATATTCCTCTTTGGGGGAGCGACAAATCTTCGCGAACACTTGTCTTCCACGAAGATTGACACAATCCTTGTTTCAACTTTGTGCAGTTCTTCGGAGTACATACTTGTTAATCAGATGTTTGCAACCTCTGGTACGCTCTAAGAATTCCGCAATGTTGATGATACATTTTTTCGGGGAATTCTAGCATGAGCACGTTTCCCCGACCACTACACTGTCTTGACTGCCATTATCAGTTCTCATATTTTTATGTTGGTTTGGCTGCTTTCGGTTTCCATATTCTTGCCTTGATTGTGATCATTTCCAACTATTGTAATTTCTTGTTCATTTTGACCATTCTTAGCCACCTTACTTTTTCTTGATTTTGGCTGTTCTTGTCCACCGTACTTCTATCAGAAACGTTTGTGGGTTGAGCCGTGCATTTATTTTGAGGCTCGGTCTTCGAAGTCCAAAAGATCTTTCCTAACATACCGACTTTTGTCACCCATTACTGATTTTTTTTCCTTTTACCTCTCCTTTTATTTTCAGATCTATCCAAGCTGAAATTTTCTTTCCTATAACAAAACTAAAAAAAAAAATAAGAAACGCAAAACAAACCAATAAAATACAGAAACAATTAAAACAAAATTAACACAAATAAAATAACAAAAGTCACACAAACAAAACTTTCAATGCTGTTTATACAAGACAAAGACAAAGACAAAGACAAAGACAAAGTACGACGTGAACAATAAAAAAAAATCTAGAACAACATAAAAAGTTACACAAAAAATAACAAAAAAACTACTTTAAAACATTCTAAATAAAACGAATAGAAAGATCAATAAATTCGAAAATAAAAATAGAAAAAATATGAAAAAAGAAAAAAGAGAAAGTGGTATAAAAAGAACTTCACTAAAAGATAAAGATTCGCCCAGAGCAAAAAAAGAAAAGAAACATAGAATAAAAACGCCGAATAAAATTAAAAACAAAAGTTTAAAGATAAAACAGTAGTCAAGTGTAACTAAGCGTTACACAAAAAAAAATTCATCTGAAAGCAGAGAGGAAAAAAATAAAAATAAATTAGAACTAAAATTCATAATCAGATCACTGTAATTTCTAAAAACTTTAACAAAACAGATAAAAGAAAATCCAAAACTTAACAAAAATCTCCTTTGCAAGTCTTTTAGTGTTATTCAAGAAAGGTTTGACACTTCTTTACGTGCCGTGTCCCCTCAGGACGTAGGAGAGCATAGTTCTCCACAATCTCCTGTCTCTTGTATCTCTTAATAAACTTTGTCTTTTTGTTATCTCTCCTCAGCCCCGTTCCGCCATCCATTTACTTAAACTCACTAAGTATGTTATGCGTCGTTCTCCTCTGTTCCTCTTGCTCCCTATCTGTCCCGTGTGTATCAGATTTCCCAAGTCCTCCTTCCTCATTATGTGTCCCAGAAACTTCAGTTGTCTCTTCCTGATAAGTATTAGTTTCCTTTTTGTTTCCATTTTCTTCAAATTTCACCGTTGCTCACATGTTCGGTCCATGGTATCCTCAACATACTTCTGTAGAAACGCATTTCTGTTGCTTCAAGTTTCCTCTTCATCTTTGAGGAGATCGTCCAAGGGCCGGCACGTCCAACTGGGGTGGGTCGCTGTTTTTGGGGGCCCTGTTGTGGCCTCTGCCATTTTTCAACACTGTTTTATGGCCATCCGCCATTTTTTATATTATTTTTAAACTGACGTTATATTGTCAGTTATCAACCAATAATATACAGGCTGTCCCAAAAGTCACGTGACAATTGACAGAAAACATACACTTGTGAAATAGCAACCAGAGAAAATTTGCAAACGGTTTATGCGGAAATTCTTGCAGTTTTTATGATACCGCCAAAATTGCTTGCGGATTCATTTTTTGAATACTTGGAGAAAGATTTCATATATATTGACCAATGAGAGCAAATTTCTTGAATCCCTTATAAAAACTTGAATTGAGCCGATATGACGGTCGCTTTTTCAATAAAAAGCACTGTCAAGAGCGGGTAAGGACAGAGAAGAAAAGCATGTACCGTTGACGAGATAGCAGTTAACGGAGGAGTCAATTAGCACCCACGCTTCAAAGGACTGTCCAGCGAAGGAGGCCATAAATCAAGAGTGGATACATTCAAGGCAGATTTCTACCCTAAAACTTAAATTCCTTTCTGAGCCTCCCGAAGATTTCACAGCGAAGAACATTCAAGTGAATTTTGCGGCAAAATTCAAAAAGCCCTCGAGAAAATAATTTTAAAACATTAGGCCCCTTTCTTTTGGTACATCTTTTGCATGCCAGTAACATTGAAAATTCTCTGGGCCATCAAAATTGATTTTTTTTTCTCGTTTCTTCTATTTATCCACATCCCAAGTTTGATAATCGGAAACAAATTGTAAACGGGAGGTTTTATGGCGAAGAAGGCGAGGCCTCTGCGGCCGTTTCAAGTTCTTAAACCAGTTATTTAAATGCCGTCGAATTGTTCGAGAGCTGCATTCAGTATCTGTATTCGCTTTTATCTGATTTGATGTCAGGCTTGAATCTCTCTTAACTTCTCGCCTAATGCGTTTGTCTAGAGATGCTGAGATTTTATTGGGGTGACCGCTTGATTTTTTTAGAAGCATACGCATCCGGATTTTTAATGAAGTTAGCAATGACAGTTCTGCTACGGTAGATTTCATTTGCAATGACTCGTTGGGAAAGACCACGTCTTTGAAGTTCAACAATCCTGCCCTGTTCGACTTTGTTAAAATATTAGCTTTTTTAAAATCTGACTAGTTCTAAACTTTTGTCCAGTAATTTGTTTTTTTTTTCACAAATGGTCTTATTTTTATGAACAGCCAAAAAAATCCTTTTTTCAATCTTTGTTTAAATTAATCAATTGAAAGCTTAAAACGTTCACTTGTTTGTTGATAAACTACACTTTCTAATTAAATGTAAATGTTTCGCAAATATATTTTGTTTAAAGTAACAGTATTTTATATTTCTAACCCTTTTGTATCTGGTCTTAAGATTTTGACCAGGGGTGTATATTAGTGAGCCGTGGGTGGTCAAACTCATTTTTCACAATTAAAACTTTTGCTCGCCACGGAGATGGGCTCGGTTTGATGATTTCCTCTGCTAGCAAGTATTTAACCTCTAGAGCAATAAATTATTGGTCAGTATCACTATATGTACGAGATTTTGTTTCGTGGCGGAATTTTGACAAGTTTTGTGACGACATTCTCCGATCATCCGTCGTTCACTGCACCTGTGATGACATCCAAGGTCGGGAGTATTTGCATATACACGCTATGTGCACAGGTTCGTCTCCTTGGCCGTGATCGATTTCAACAAATAATACTAGTGATGACAAATATTTTTAAAGACACTGGTTGAGAGTTCACAACTATACGATTTCTCACTTAGCCGGCTATCTTTCCCTTCGGTTGAACTGCTATCTCCCTAACTTCACTGGCCTCTGGACTCGGTGACTCCTGATTCCTCACTACCGGTCCTTCTGTCACTGGCCGCTGGGCAGCTCTAACACCACTGGTCACTTATCTACTTGTCTGTCCCACGGCTGAACCCACTTTTCCCCGACTTCCTGCATCTCTCTGCTTATATCCTGGGGTCCCATTCCCCCATCCGGAAGTGTTAAGACCACCCCAAAACAAAATGGGTGGTCAAATCTTTAAAAGACTACTTTTATGACTATCTATAATCATTAATAAAATTTTTGTATTCCAACTCAAAGGTAGCTATGGACATAAATTCCTCAGAACATTGACACTTAAGTTTACTGGCGACAAAATTCCTTCGAAACTCAGATGGCTAAGTGGACTTAAAAGAAATGAATTTATCTCCTTATCTTCTAAAGATGTATGAGAAATTATATTGTTACACAGTTGGTCCTGCATGTAGTTTTAAGTTAACAAGCCTCCTTCTGTAGAACTACATTTCCGTTGCTTCAAGTCTCTTCTTCTGTGAAAAAATCGTCCAGCATTCACTGCCATATAGAGTGACTGATATCACATAATAGTTCAGCTTACGTGTAACCCCACTCGTCGATCATGGTCAACGGCCACCAGTAATGTAGCCCTATGCCCCGCGTTGGTCTTCGAATTCCTTCAGACCACCGTAGTTAACATCTAGCTGACACTTCACTCGTTAGCGCGTGACTCGTTTATCGATGTTATCGTAATGGTCAGCGCGGTTCCACTCAACTTAGCTGGCGTTTGTCTGTTCACGACCATTCACTCCTCTGGCACGTTGTGATTTTTTTTTTTATCTCAGTGGGTGAGAAGATCGTTGATGAAGCAAACTGAAATGAAGGTGGTTCAACAGTTCGGAGCTACACACAAAAAAAGAATCCTTTGGAATAAAGAATTAACTCGGGTTAAAAATGTAACAATGATTTGGTTTATATATGATTTGTTGTATACAGCAGTTTTAACCCTTCCCGCTTTTTATAATCAAATGACATTAGGATCCCCTACAAAGTCTTCAGCTTTTTTTTTAGTAGTAACTTAAATTTCTAAGTTCTAGTCTTCAGGGTCGGTACAAGGTCTTGATCAGGAGGTCGCGGTGAACGATGGGGATTCCAGTGGCAGTAGTGTACGGACTCTCTATAAATTGTCCAAACTTCTGGCTTATATGGAGTCCTGCGTTCGACAGGGGTGGGGTTGATTAGGGTATGGTTCGGTTGTCTACTTCTCTAAGCATCAACCTTTTCTAAAATTCCATATATAAAAATACATTTACTCAAGTGTTTTTCCAAATTTGGGGTTGTCCAACCCCCTTTTTAGAGTTGTCAGAAGAATCAAGCCGGCCCTAAATTCCAACTCACTTCACATCTCAATTCACACCATATAGGCGATGCTAATCTTTCTCTTCCTTCTCCCACTTTCTCAGCAGCTAACCACAGCCCACTCCTAGGGCTGGTTTGACGATTCCATCTTCCAGATGGCAGACCGAGAACAAAAGGAATTTTCAGTCATTAATCTTTCTTCATCAGCTTGTCCCTTGCTGTGATTCCTCGATCGACCAGACCAATCAAAAATTGAGAAAGAAAATTATTTCCAATGTCCTTAAAACAAAAGTTTATTTTTTTCTGTGTCTATGCATTTTTACGATCAACAGACCACACAGCTTTTTTTCATGGTCTCTCCAAAATGATAATTAATTTTTCTTTATTACTTGCATCCAAAGGCATCCGGATTAATGTTTGGATATAAAATCTTTCTTGACGAATGTCATAGAAATTATTATAAACGAACGAGATATGTCTGGCCTCTATATCTGTGAGGACACTACTCTTCTGGATGGCTGAATCAAACCAAATGTTTCTTCTTCTTGGCTTTTCTTTTCGTTCAAATCGGAATTTAAATGTTATTTCGGTGACCATATGTTTTTAGTTTATCTGACATCTGCGCAGATACCTTAATGGTCTCTTTTTCATCTGCAGGAAGTGGGGAAGGACAGTTAGTCTTCGTTTTGCTTTTCCTCTATTTTCTATTCGGGCTTATGTCACGTTCGAAAAGAACGTGACACAAGCTTACTGATAAATACTTTAGTTAGGGAATCAAATAAATTATGTATAGTAATGATAAATTATTTCATTAGCCGAAGTCTATTTATTACAATGGATTTAAAGTTTAAGCTTAAAAGAAAAGTATTCTAAAACCCCAAAAGTCTTTAACAAAGGTAGCAAATTTAAAAAAGTATCCTTGGTGCTCATTTCAAGCAACGGTACCAGTCAAACAGATATTTCAATCATGCATAGACTAATTTGATTTATTTTTAGATTTAATAAATCTGTAAAGCAAAAATCTTTCATTTGCATTTAGTAACATGGTTCTAAAGGTTATTTCATAATTAATATTTATAAAAGGTTTTCATAATGTTTGTAAAAGTTGTCTGATAATTGTTATCCGAATGGCATTACCATTTTCCCTTTTAAAATGGGGAAGTCATTGATTTAGGATGCGACCTGTGCGGATACATTTTCGGTCGGTAATTTGATCAGTTCTGCGGTTAAGCCAGGATCCGTCGCCCGGGACGCAGAGATGAAAAAAATAGTTAAATATTCTTCTCTTGCTGATAGATTTTTTTTACTCCTGTGGCAGTGTAGACTCTCGTTCGATGGCGTTCCTTCGGAGGATTGGCGCGATTGCGTCTCGATTAAGGGACGAGCCTCGCGAAACGGAGTGGCTCTTGCAGCGTGTCTCACTGGCGATGGTTCGAGGTAATGCTTTCTCTATCATTGCGGCTGGCAGAGGTTAGAAAAAATTGTTTATTGTCACGTTGTTCTGGAATTGTCATCAGTGATCAACTGTAATTGTTTTGTTTTATAACAATTATCAGACAACTTTTATAAACATTATGCACAGACTTGAAGATAAACTTTTCTCTTGTTTTGAGTGGAACTAGAAACTGATGAGTCTGGCACAAGATGAGCTCAGATGAGTCTGGCAACAAGGCTTCCTCTTGAGACCGTTCAAATAAATCTAAAATCGACAAAATTAATAAGTTATATTATTTATTATTAAAACTAAATAAACACAACACTGAATATTGAATAATATTATCAGATTCCCTGTCCTTGACAATGCTAACTTTTTACTGATCCAGCCTGGTCAGATAGTTACGGGAGAATGGTTTGTAAGTGTTTCACTATCACTGTTTTCACACATCCACTTTCCTCGATTTTTGTCGCATGCAAGTAAAAAACTATATATATATATATATATATATATATATATATATATATATATAAACATACAACGTGTGTTAGCACGTGCGATACCCTGTCTTCATCAGACGCCGACCAGGGGTGATATCACGGTTTCGGTGGCTATGGCGGGACCGCCAACCCTGGCGCCACCAGCAGCGTTTGCCAACAGGCAGGGTATCAAAATAAGCTAATTTATCGTTCCTCTTTGTAAATTCTTGTAATGAAATAAATAAAACATTTGTTCTTTGCAGCTTGTAGATATTTATTATGTAAAAAAATTGTGGCACAAGGCCGAAAAAGGGGAGGGTTAAGGCTGGTTCACACTATCTTATACCTAGCTAATCTGATTCACGACCCATTCACTCATTACAATTTACCCATTCACTACAAGAACTCGTCCATCACCAATCAATCCTCCATGCACCATAATACCACATCCTCTCTAGGGGGACCTACAAAACGCGCCCCATGCCATAAAAATTTAATGATAATAAAATATATATAATATATGTGATGAAAAAATTAGAGTGGGAGCAGATGAACCCAGTAACAAACTGAAATATTAACACAAATCAAATTAAACATAACTGATGTTAATAGAGCTCGTCCGACCCTAAAAAAAAGGAGAGGCCGCTGTATTCTGCCCATGTGGGAAAATCAAGAAGCTCTCTCACTACGGGTGTGGGAAAAGGATAAAAAATAATACGGGCATGGGAAAATATAAAGCTGACCCAGTCGAGATGAAAAAGGGCGGGCCAAAACAAACTGGGGGAGGGGGAATCTCGACTTGAATCATAACCAAAGAGGCAGCCGGGAACAGGCCAGGAACAACACTTACTCACATTAACTAGGTACACTAAAGCTTGTCTAACCTAACCAAGGGGAGGGCTCCGCAGGAAACCACCCCATGTGAGGTAGGTTGACCTAAAAGAGAAAATCAAGGCTAGCCCCGTTCAAGCGAACCAAGCTCGCCTCAGTCACCCACATTTCGCTGAAGACTGTCGAATGCAAGCGTTTTCTATCAGTTCTAATCTTCATCTTGAGCTGATGCTCAAAGAATCGGATTAAATCCTGATGAGAAAGACGATTGCCTCCTGTCACGTCGTCCAAATTACCATTCGGGCCGTGGCCAGCAGCGTAAGAAACACCATCTGTTTCTCCTCAGCATACGGGGGCGATACATTGTCACGCGCATATGCGCAATCAATGAGCACAAGTTTTTCGGGAGCGAGACGAGCCGTCACCTCGCTGACATTGTCCCATAAGAGGCGGACATGGGGACAATGGTAGAAGGCGTGCGAAGCCGTTTCTTCCAGACCAAGGCCACACCGTTCACAGTCTATCCGTAATGAAAGTGTCCTGAACGCGTTATTGAAGCGCTCGTAAAAATCGTTATAGACGACCACGCAAAATATTTCATTTGCGCATGTTAGGTCGTGATGTTTCGCGCATTTTATTTGCTTGTTTTGATCTCGACCAAATCCGCCTTGACGCGTGTTGAACAGTTTTTTGAATGCGATGCGAAACGCTTTTCAAGCAACGGCCAGTGATGCCTATTTTTGAAAGGAAGGAAATGACCGAATGTCCCAGAAACCCACGACACCCAATCTCAATAGGCATCACGTTATACGCCCAACCATTTTCCACACATTCGGCACGCAGTGACTCGTAACGGTTTTTCTTTAGTTCGTGCGCCTCCACCCTGTTCTCTTCCCTAGGGACTGTTAACTCTATTAGGAAGACAGTCTTTTTTGGGTCGAACCGCAACAAAATGTCGGGACGCTTGTCTGTCTGTGCGATGTGTTTTAGAAATTTTAAGGATGTCATTAGATCCTTTGAAACTGTCCAATCACTGGCAACACTCAGCAGCTTTATATTGGGGATTGTTTGTTTTTTTCTTTGCAGAGCATTCCCCTTCCTTATGGAATTCGATCTTACTTTCCTTGGTTGCCACAAGCTATTGATTTGCTGTCTCACATTGTGTTCTTATTAGATCCATTATCACCTCTAATACGTTGTTGTGTCGCCACGTGTACAACTGGAGCGATCGTGGACAAGCAGAAAGTACATGACACGAGGTACCTCGGTCTTTTTTACACGAAAAACAGAGATCTGTATCTGTGTATCCTCACATTTTAAAGTTTGTTTCATTTGGGAGAAGATCGTATGTAGATCGAAGAATGAAAGATATCGCCAATGGCTCCATCGCAATTAATGAATTCCATGAAAGTATAATGGGTTCGATATCATTCTAGGTTGTCGACTTACATTGTTTAGCTTGAGTGACAGCAGTGGCTATTCTATGCTCCTCTTCGAACATTTTGATTTCTTCAACTACCATACGCCTTTTTCCCTTTGCATTCTCCTTGGAGAAGTATTTGTGTGTCGTGTTTCCCAATCCAGCCCGATTATTCTGAATCACGCCCATGATATCTCTGACTCGCTGGCTGGTTTCCGCTTCTTGAGTGGCATCTGCGGCTGACCACTTTGTACCAGATTTAATCTCTGGATGCACCCTTCGTATGCAATCATCAGCTGAGTCCCTCATCGTCATATGAAGGCATACCTTCCCAACCTTGAATTCCTCCACCAATGAGTGCATAGGGAGCTGCAAATGTCCGGTGTTGGTATATAGCCCCACTTTCGAAAAACAAGGAGGAACTCCAAGCCACTTACGCAAGTACTTATTGATCACTTGCTCAATGCGCTCAATATGAGATAATGCAATTTCATACATTTGCAGAGGCCACAAAAGGCAGGGTAGTAGACCATGATGATAGCACCACACCTTAATTTTGCCGGGCAGATAGGTTCTATCGATCGAAATTAGTGCCTTTAAAGCTGATTTATGAGCCTCTGTACCCCGTTATTTTTTTTTTTTTTTTTTTTTTTTTGCTTGACGATGAGAGAATAGAAGGGAAAGTCAATTCATGCCTTTCCCGAAAAGAGATCAGTCCGAAAAAATACAAATAGCCTCAACCGGAATTCGAAATCGATTCACGGATTTCGTGAAGCCAATTAATCACAGGAACCCATACACAACCTCAGATCCAGATTAAAATCACAAACTATAAATAAGAATGGAATCTATTTGTTCTGTAAACGTTTATTGTCTACTGACAATGAACAAGACCTGAAAGAGGTAGAAAAACAATAATAAGAATTACATCAAACATAGTAATCCTCTGGTAAGAGAGAGACATAATAGTAAGAATTACATGAAATATGGTAATCCTATATCTCCCCCCAAGTCTTTGCGTGTATGTCAATGTAAGCGTCAAGTAGGACATGCTCAAAGACTGATACTTCGAAAGGTTCACAAACATTAGATGTTAGGTTAAGGAGACTAAATAAGGGAGAGGCGGAATATCATAGACGTTTATATCGGAGGTTATGGTAGAGTCCAATTGTCAGAGAATACAACGTGAACAGAGAATATGGTATATATGCAGGGACACCGAATCAGAAGTCAGATGAAGTCTGAACTGTCATAATATAGTCTTTGAACCACTTCGGTGCGTGTTTAGCGCGGCCTGATCTTCTTGGCGTGTTCAACATACGTGGGGAGGATGGGGTTGTCTCTAGACTAGAGAGATTGGACATTGATGCTCGGGACGGCGGTACAGTGGTATAAAAACTCAAGTCTCTATCAAAGGTCGGCTTTTCTCTGTCAGGTGGAGCGGTTTCTAGCACTGTTGGCGCGTTCCGCGGCGTTTGTGATACTTTTGGTGAGATCACCGGTTGGGCAGGAGGGTCAGAAGCGATGGGGTTCTTGGGTTCTGTGAGTTGTGGTGATGTTGTTGTGACGTCATTCGAGACAATTGTCGGTGTCAAAGTAGGAGCCGCATTACGTATACGAATGTCATTATCGATTGTCAGCTTTGAGGGAGGGAGTTGCACTGGGACATACTTCCGTAAGAATTTTCTATTCCAGAGTGTCACTCTTCTCGATCCGTCAACGGTTATCACGTATTGGTCGAACTGTCGAACTTCGATGACTATCCCAGTTTTATCCCATTTGCGTGCATACGGTCCAACTTGGTTTTGAATCCGCACATAATCACCGACGACTAGTGGTGGCAGCCGTTTGGTATGCTCCGATAATCTCTCAGCACATCTCATGTGGCGGTTCCGCAGGGCCTCATCACGTGCCTTCCATGTGCTGTGCCACGTTTCATGAGGTCTATAATTTCCCGGAATTATGGGTATGAAGTCTCGAATAGGACGACCAAAGATGCACATCACCGGAGATAACTTTGTGTCTCTATCCGGTGTGTTCCTATACAGCAGCATTGCACGTTGGAATGAGTCCGTGTCAATGGTTCCGGAGGGACCTGTATTGTCCATAAGAAGGCGCTTTACTGCCTTAACGCCGAGCTTTGCTCTGCAGTTGCTGTGAGGGAATGCTACTGAGGATAACCTATGGTGAACACCCTAATCAGCTAGAAACTGTTGAGTAATGGTAGCAGTAAACTCGGGCCCTCCGTCAGAGGCCAGCTCAACAGGTATGCCATAAGTTACAAAAGTACGTCTGAAGTAGGAGATGAGTCCGAGAGCCCCATCTGAGGACCTTTCAACTATTGGCCAGTTGGAATAACGACCTACGATAACTAAGTAGTGGTTTCCTTTGTATGTGAAAAAATCAGCACAGAGACACTGGAAAGGGTATTCCGGGCTCGTTGGAGGGACTGGTGGATTGCTAGGATTAGATGGTGCGTTGCGATTGCATTACAGGCAGCTAGCACGGAGTGCTGCAATAGCAGGCGTTATACCTGCCCAGAATACAGATGATTCGGCCCTAGCGATCATAGAGGTTACTCCTTGATGAGCTGAATGCAAGGCGCAGAGCACCTCGTCTCGCAGGGATGGTGCGATAACGATGCGGTCCTTATAAACTATGAGGCCGTCTATAGTAGACAGATCATCGCGGAACTGAAAATACTCGCGAATGGAGTTTGGCATTTCATGCCGGAATTCTGGCATGCCAGATTCTATGAGCTCAGTCAATACTAGCATATCTTCGTCGCTGGCAGTGGCGGTGCTTACTCTGTCCCATGTGACTGACTTAAGGTTTAATGCATTTAGTGATGTGGTAGCGGCTGCAATCACATACTCCTCGATATCACTGTCAGTGATGTCGTACACCCTAAGGTCAGGCAGTGATTGGGTCGGGTGTCGGAAAGCGTCATGGTTCGAGGCAATCGATGCCAGGTCATCCGTCAAAATGAGACTACAGGTTCGCCTGTCGGATAGCGTGATAGGCAGTCAGTGGCACGATGTTTCACTCCGGGGATATGTACCATTTTATATTTGTATCGTAATGTCTTCTTTTTGAGATTTCGTAAGCGCGTGTTTGAGATATCCTCAAGTGATCGGTCGAGGAATACTCTTAGTAGTGGTTTATGGTCGACCGCAATTATGATGTCTGAGCAGCCTAGGACGAAGTATCTAACCTTGTCTAAGGCATCAGTGACGGCAAGGGCTTCACCTTCTATTGGCACGTACCGTGATTCTGCTGCGTGCGTGAACCGGCTACCAACTAGTGTGACTTTCCAACCAAAGCGACAACAGAAAGGCTCGTTTTTAGTGCAGCAACATTGTTTCTGTAAGACCCAGAATCCAATGCCAAACTTTGACCAATCAGTCGCCAGGTAGGTTGGTTTATTTGGATCAAAGATGCGGACACCATGCTCAATTTCAGCAGTGATTGCCGCTTTGAACTCCTGAAAGAGAGCCTTTAGATCCTCGTTCCACTTGAATTGGATGTCAGGTTTGAGTAGCTCCCGGAAGGGGAGTATCCGGTCCGCCATGATGAATGCGTAGGAAACTTGATTAACTAGGCCAAACCATGAACGCACATCCGTGATGTTTTTCGGTGTCGGGAAGTCTAAACTTCCTACATGGACGGACATATTTATTTTTATTTTCGAATCCAGCGAATTCAACAATATCCGCTCCGAATATAAACTTATCTGGGTTCAGCGTAATGCCATTTCTCCCACAGATATCCAGCCAATTTACGGTCTGAAAAAAACTATCTTCCAGATTGTCGGCCCACAGTAGGGCATCATCAACACACTCTTCGTCTTGTTTGGTATGTCTGCGACAATCTCATCGTATCGCCGTGTGTATCCGTCGCCGGGCGCAATATAGCCTTGTGGTGCCGTCCTGTAGCGATACCGACCCCAAGGGGTAATAAATGTAGTGAGATGGCGATCCTCCTCACATAGAGGTACGCTATGATAACCATTCCAAGCATCAAGGACAGTTTTCTTTTTACCAGGGGGTACTGACCGTGCCTGGAGGAATGGCGATGGTGTGTGGTGCGTTTCACGAGACACATGGGTATTCAAAGCTTGCAGATCGACGGTGCGTCTGGGTTGGTCGTTTTTCTTTGCGCAGATCACCATCCTATGACACCAGGTGACGCGTTCGCCAATGGACACAGGCTCAATGACACCCAATTTCACATCGCGATCAAGTCCCTTTTTGACGTCATCCTGCCAATGTATTGGAACCGGCACAGGTGTGTGATGCGCTACTGGTTCGGCGTCTGGGTTCACCATCAGCTTCAGAGGTGAACAGTCCATCATGGGTAGTGTTTGGTGTTCACACGTGTTGAATGTGCTGGCACCATAAAAATCGAGGAGGAACTGCTGCAACTTTTCACGGTTCTCGTCTGTTGCTGCAAATGGCAGTGTGGTTGGCGCTGGTGGCGGCGGTCGGTGTACTAGGCATCCACATGATGATTTATCTGTCCCATCTATGCTGGCGGCACTATAATTGTACATAACCATGCAGGGTAGGGAAGTCATTTGTTATAATGCCAAGATCTATGCAGGCTTCCCTACTCAAGAATAGTTTATCTGACGAGGGTGTAATATACATCATTTGTCTCGTTTCAGTCAGTTGCCCACGTGGATCTCTGCTAGACAGGCGTAATAGGATGGCTCCTAAGATTCCGATACTGCTATTTGTTGCCGTGTGTATATGCATCGTCTCTGGTATCAGATCAGACTCGCGTAAACCAAGACGGTGGATCACTTTTAGGCCAGCCAGGCAGCTTTGGCAACCGGTGTCGGCCATGACCGGCACACTAACGGCTGTAGAACGTGCCAATAGTTCGATGCCTAGGGTTTTGTGATCTCCGGAAAGAGCCTCTACTGTCAGATTGATAAATGGCTAAGGTTTTGAGTTTAGCTTGATCCAAGTGTTGGTCTAATGGTATGCTGACTTGTTGTCGACCATGATGGTTGCTATTTATATTGCAAACCTTATCGTCGGATGAGCCGTCTTTTGCGTTACACAAAGAATTAAAAACGGCATTTCCTTTATTGAATCGCCCCGTCTGTGATGGTCTTCTGTCATTAGGCGTGTCTTTACTACAGCACATGGTTCCAAAGTGGTTGTCTCGGTGGCAGCGCTCACATTTGTGACCAAAGGCTGTGCACTGGTTTCTGCAGATGCGTGTGGCGCTTTTCATGCCATGGCCGCGCTTGCCACATGACGAGCATGGGCCCTGTTTATCCTCATCCACTAGGTGCTTGGTTCTCTGATAAGATGAACGTGCTGCCTCCACTGAATAAGTGTTTAGTAGTCTTGAGGCTGATCTTTTCCCAGCTTCTTTCGCTTCAATGAACTGGAATATTTTCTCCAATGACATATCCTGACTTTTATCTCCTAAGAGGTCTAATTGGATGTCAGGATCGGCAATTCCTCAGCTTAATACGTCGCGCACAATGGCATCGTGTAATTCACGTTATACTTACAACTAGGGCACGTGATGACGAACCTGAAGATATATGCCTGTCCCCGTAGGCGGGTACCAAAGTGTCGCATCGGTTTGCCTCGATCCTGTCGCATGTTGTACAGTGTTACCCTTGCTACCATTGTGTTTTCCTCGCGAACAGCTAGTTTCCGAATGGCACACATGACTACATCTATGGTTTTGTCTGTAAGGTTGCCACCTGATGTGCGAGTGAGATCTCTGCGTAGTGGTTCATCGCAGCACTCGAGAAGTTGGATCACCACTTCGCGCCCTGATACCTTTGTGGCTACCACGTAGTCGATCCAGCGTGATTGAAAGTAGGCCCAATCCTCCCTAGAACCAGCGGCGGTTAGAGTTGGCCGTTTGACTTTCTCAACAGGGGTAGTCTGAGCAGAAGTATGTCAGAGTTAACGCCTCCTTCAGTTCGTGAACCTTTCACCAGGGGTCTCTCTTTCCTGGCTATAAATAGCCAATGACCCTTCGCCTCGATCTCTTTTTCCCTTTCAGGCCTGTGCACTGACACCTCGAGGTAAATTTCTCTTATTCCTAGAGGATTTCAACTATCAACCTCGAAATGTAGTCGCTAACAAGGAATAGCGTGGAAACACGCTAAAGCACAATACACACGTACGCACATACAGAATATTCACACACGCACGCACATACAGAATATTCACACACACTTCGTCCTTTGTACTGTTTCCATGTATTGTAACTTGTTAATAATATATATTTGTATATACATATATTATCGGTCTCGTTTTGTTTGCTTTCTTTTCCTTCTTCTTTGGACTTAATCAAAGTCCAACCTTTTTATGTAGTTGGGCTCGGCGGGCAGGAGTATCTGAACCTTGCGTTTCTTCTACGTCTGACTTCTATCAACAACAAGTGGTAACCGCCATTCCCACAACAAACCGTAACCGCCACGGCCCTCACTACAAGTACCAGTAGTGTGAACGTAGTCGCAATTAGGGAAGGGGCACTGTACTGCAGGTATGGCGATTATACCTTGATGTTTTCTCCAGAGAAGTCTTGTTCATAAATAAGAATGGAATCTATTTGTTCTGTAAACGTTTATTGTCTACTGACAATGAACAAGACCTGAAAGAGGTAGAAACACAATAGTAAGAATTACATAGTAATCCTCTGGTAAGAGAGAGACATAATAGTAAGAATTACATGAAACATGGTAATCCTAAACTACTAAATTTAAAAAAATAATCATGCTGCTACTGATACTACATCCTTGAAAAAAAAACTGTGTCAACTGCTTTCGGTCAGTCTAAAATTGCAAGTGCAGTAAAAGCAAACGAATAACTAGTGGTGTTTTACATTTGCTTTGTTCGTCTTATTTTTGTTTGGGATGGCAGAAGAGTTGAGCAAAAATTACCAGTATGGTATGTTAGACGACGAATTCCTTTGTGTTGTCAAAGAATACTTTGCTGATAATAATGCATGGAAAGGTGATAAACTTCACGATCGCGATGGCAAGTTCATGTACGTATGGAACTACGACAGTATTCCTATACCGGTAATGGGTTGTGTTTGGAAAAGTATTCCAATTCTGCCAAATTTCGAGGTCCGAGACGACGACATTTGTATATGTGCTTTTCCAAGTTCTGGTATGTTTGCTACTTTAATTTATGATTTATAATAAAAAAAAGACTACAATACATATTTTTCATTTGCCATAAAACAATAAACTGAAACTTTATCTCGTTGGCATAGCTAATTAATTAATTGAACATATGGAAAGCCGAGCTCATGTTATGTTAAAAAAAACATTGCAGGGTTTTTTTTTTGGGGGGGGGTAGAATCATTTAACTTTTATTTTTCGTCAAGAGTCTCTATGCACAAGACGTGATCTTTTTTTCTTCTGAACTTCTGTCTCTGATTTTTAAAATCTTTTTTAATATGCTGAGTGAATTAGGAAATTATTTATTTAAAGAGGGTAGACCAAAGTATTTTTTGAATATTTTTCAGATTTTTTAATCCTTCCTATAAATGTTAAAAATTTTATTTAAAAATCTTGTTTTTCTCGAATCAAAAGAAATTTCGTAAATTCGATCTTAACGGGCATTTCTGCCTGAGTTTGTAAAAAAAATCAAAATTAGTTAAAAAATCATGTAAAATTCAGTTACACCTTTTTCTTTTGTTATCTTAGGAAATTTAGAATGATTAAAGTATACTTAATGTAATTTGAAAGAAACATTACTTACTTTTTTTAGCAGACAATTTTTTAATAGAGATATTTTCAATCGTGGTGCTTGTATAGGTGTGCAATTGAGAGGTGTTAATTGATGTACATGTCAATATTGACAACTTACGTCAAGGGAATTTTTCGTACGGTAGCGCAGAAGTGATGTAATTCGTTCTAATTTTAAGTGAACCTGGTTAGTAAATTTAAAAAAAAAAAATTCACTTTCAAATTTTTTTAACCTTACGTTTGAGGAAAAATTTCTGAAGTAAAAAAAACTTGCTTCTATCAAGCGAAACAAGTCTACCTCATGTGACATTATTTTAAAGCTGTGCATCCATACTTTCGCTGGAGACGATTTTAAATAAAATTTTGCAATATTAAAAAAATATTTTAAAAATATCAACGTTTGTCAGATTTTAATAAGCTTTCAAATTTATGATCTTTAAAAAGTAGAGAACATAATATGTCATTTTCATAAGTTTGAATAAAGAAACTTAATTTTAAAATATATAACAACATTTTGTCATTGTGTATTTAAAATAGAAAAAAAAAAAGAAAAATTATTGTAAAAATTCATTTTTCATCAAAAAAAGTTTTTTCTTTCAGATAAAAATTACCTTAGTATATGTTATTCAGAAAAGTCGTAAAAAGCTTTTTTAATTAAATATTGTCTTAGTTTTATTGGGTTTTGTATTTTTACAATTGAGGTAAAAGTTTGGACAATTTTGCACATTTTTTTACCAAAAAAATCGATGATTTAGAATCTTCAGAGTCTTGTGCATTTAATAAAAAAAAGAATTCAGGTTGAGAAAATAAATTTTTGAAGTTTTCATAAAATGAAGTTCGAGGGGTGTAACATATATAAAAAAAAATATTTATACCATGACTTTCAAAAAGACAAACATTTCTAAAATAATTTAATTCATTTGTGAATAAGTTCTGAAGGTTTCATTAAAATCCAACAAGTACTTGATTTTTGCAAGATTTTCCAAATCAATGTGTTTTTTTCAACTGAAAACAGTGAGAAACAAGTAATGCTAATATTACCTAATTTTTGACCTAAAAAAAAAACAAGATTTTCAACCTAAATTTAAAATATGCTGCAAATGAAAAAAAAAAATTTTAAATAATTAAAAAATACCTTGGTCTTCCCTCTTTAATTTTAACATAAACATTTTCACGTTAAAATTTTTTTTTATCAATTTGGGGACCTTTTTTCTCCAGGGTATACCACTTTTTTAGCGTTACCTGGGACAGCCCTATGTGTTAAATTAAATGTCATCATTTTATTTATAAAATTTTTATAAATCAACAATATTTTGTAGCAATTTTGAACATGAACTTCAGATTTTTCTTGTTAGAAAGTTCATTAATTTTTTAAACATATTCAGCATTATGTAGAAAAAATATTTTTCGAGACTTAGCATTCATGGATTTAGATAAAAAAAAAAAAAAAAAAAAAGATCCCAGAATGACCTAAAAATTCACGAAAATTTCTTTAAAAAGCTAGTTTATTTGTAACGAAAAAAATGTTGGTAGAAAAAAATTAAATGTTGATAAGATAAGCGAGGGTCACAAGGTATTGTGACTTTCTCTATCAACATTTTCGAGCTGGTGGTGGGGGGGTCTCAATTAGGCATGTTCTCTCCGGCCGATGGGTTCAGCGATAGTATGAAATGAACCGGCTCTGTTTATAGTCGTTCAGAGGAACTATGTGGATCCCCTCGAACCTATGACAAAAACCCAATGGACAAAATCCCAGCCTCTTTTTCATTTTATCCCAAAAGTGAACAAAATCCCAGTTTTATAAAAAAAAAAAAAAAAAGTAAAAAGAAACAAAGTTATCATTGTAAATTCAAGGAACTTTTAATTCAAATTTTAATGTCAAAATGTCATTATCCACCAATAAACCTAAAAACTTTATTTGAGTCCTTAATTCGGCATTATACGATCTACGTTTTTGTTTGTTTACGTTTTAGCGGAATTTGCAATGTTAGTAGCGAAGAATTACGTGCATGCAAATCCTCAGTGAAGTCGCATCATAATGGAACAGTGAGTCGTCCAGAGAATTGTGTGTTTATTCCAGTGAAACTTGTGTGTTGCTTCCATGTCGGAATCACCAATGTTGTTTGAAAATAAAGGACAGTGGGTCACCTTTAGTGGTTTGGTTCACACTTTATCTATTTCAGTCCAGAAGAGAGTGTTAGTTCGTAGAAAATGGTGTTGCAGGTCTGCTGGTTGCTAAGCGTTGAATATGCCTCATTTGTGTTGTGTCGCCATATTGTCAAGCCAAGTCAGATCACGTCGGGGTCACCACTTGTAGCGGAACCCCTGAGCGCCCCAGTATCACCGTAAGGGTGAATGAGGTCACAAGAGGCCCGCTAACATTTTTGAAGATGTTGAATCTGATGGTGAAACAATATAGACGACAGAACGAGGATATATATGATATATGCTAATTTATTCTAGAAAAAGAAAATAAGGAGATCGGAACGATGGAGGTGCAGAAGTTCTAGTGCAGGTATTGGATGGTCGAGGTTGGTGTTGGTCGTTGCCAGGATCATCGCTGCTGGTTGTTGGGGTTGAAGCTGATGTGGGTTGTTGCCGGGATGATCGCTGTTGGTTGTTGCAGTTGGTTGTTGGCAGGATCATCGCAGTTGATTGTTGCAGTTGATGTTGGTTGTTGGTTGTTGTAGTTGGTCGTTGCTGGGTTGCCAACTTGTTGTTGTAGTTGGTCGTTGCCGGGTTGCCAACTTGACTTGTTGGGAAGGAAAGAAGAGCTGGCGTTGTTCGGGCATGTCACAGGTCCAGTGCAGGCGTTGCGTGTTTGCCGGTTGAGTTTGATATTAGTAACCTCCTGTATTAATTACTAACATAGTGTACGGGAAAGGTTAAGGACGACGTGCAGGCAGCCAGTAGGGATGGAATGCCGAGAGTCGAACGGGGCCAAGGAGCCAGGAGTAGTAGGCGAAGGAGAGAAAGAGAAAGGAAAGTTTCCAACTATAGTCAAGTTGGCAGACAAAAAAAAAATGGGAGCGTAACTTAATACACAGCCCGTTGATCGCCGTTCATGGCCAACGAAGGCCAGGGGCCTGAGTATCCGACCGTTTCAGTCGCCCACCGAATTTAGTGAGAAGCCACTGTCTTGCGGTAAGGGAGACCAGCAAGTGAATTGGATAAGCTAACAGTAAAGTCTCTATAATAAAATACGTTGAGGTTAGCTAAAGGGGACTATGGCCTAAAAATGTCTAGAAGTATATTACAACTAGTTTTGTAATATAAGTAAACTAAAAAGGGAACTTGCTAGTCTCTACCACAAGTTAACAGTGTATAGGGAGCACAAACGAGAGGTCAAGGTCGAAATGACCTGTTCTCTTAGTTTAAGGAGCGAAAGGAGGAGGTAACTCCGACAACGGTACATAAAAGAAGTAGATATCAAACAGAGCAGACTCATAAACAAAAATCTCTTTAAGTACATGACAGAAATTGATCCTTTTTCTTGTACAATGTATTGTACATGTTGGATATTATTATTTAGTATTGTCTCAATTTAACATTAAAATTTTAATTAAAGGTTTCTTGGATATTCAATGTGCAATTATTTTTTTTTCTAAGACTTATTTATAATTTCTCCCAGGAGCCATTGTCAAATGGAAACATGACAACACTATTTATTTTATTTGTCATGGAAAAAAAAAGTTTGATTTCCAATTCTTGCTAGGAAATTTTCAGCTAATTTTCTCCTTAATTTTGTTTTGTTTAACTACCATATATGCTGGTGTACAAGGTGACTGGGCGTATAAGACGATCCCCAAAGTCTTAGGCTATATTTGCCGTACAAGACAACCCCACAAATCATAATTTCAAATGTATTGAATTTATTAAAAAAATTCAATAAGCAGATGCTTTCTTTTCACTCAGACAAGATATATATATATATATATATATAATATGATTAATATGAGTAAAAGTTTATCACTTAGCTGACTGATGTTACCTTCAGCATCCTAACTCCAGAGTTTCGTAGGTGGACCTGTCCGTCCACTCTTCAGTGTGTATTAGTAATCTACCACATGTTATAAGGTAAGAGTACTTTTATTACACAAACACTTTTATTATTTTAATAATGTGGATTAAGTTTTTTCAGTAGAAAATATTTGTGTTGATAGTAACCAAGTCAGGGGTTAGCCTACTGTCAAATATCTCCCGTGATAAAAACTTACCATAAACTACAGGAATTGCTTATGGTTCACATTGTATACCTGGGACATGAAACGCCCCCCTTTTTTTATTTGTTAATATTAAAATTTTGCCTTGCACTCTAACATATAGGTGAAAATTTGAAACCTGGACCTGAATAAGTAAAAAAAAAAGCTATATAAAATAAAATATGCATAAAAAATTAATTTTATGGTCATTTTGTTTTCTGCTTTTTTGAAAACTGACAGAATGGACAAATTCAAGATATTTCTAGATTTTAAGTAGAATTGAAAATATTTGTGTTTAAAAATAGTGTTTATTTTATTGCCATTAATTACCCTTTTGTGCAGATGGAGTTCATAAAATCACAATGATTTAGAATAAAAATCTTCCAAAATGCATTTAATTAGATCTTGGGATTTTGATAAAACTTTACTTTTGTGTTTATAAAAAGTCAATACAAATGTCTCAGTCTGAAATTTAAGAAAAAAATAAATATAAAATAAAGCATTGATATTTTTTTTTAAATTTATAATTCTTGCAATTGGGTTACCACTCTACAATTTTGTTTTAAAAAAACTTTGCCCTTTATTAAATAAATATACAAAAAAAAGATATTGGAATAATATTCTCTCCAATTATTCTGAAAATAATATAACATGTCTGTTGATTTGTATATTGTTATTAATTACAGAAGTGCAGACTTGTAGTCATTTCTACTTTTCATTTGTCATCATTCTCTTACTAGGAACATCGTAGCTAAGATGTAATGGTTGAAAACTCAAAATATGTATCTCCTACACTACTTTCAACAGAATTTGTAGAAGAATTAATAAGTGACTATTGTAGATAGGGATAGACAGTGTCCCTTAGCAGTGTGTGTGTGATTTTTTTTTTTTTTTTTGTAGGAAAGTAAGTGGAGTAACTCCACAAAACTAATGATTAGATCTGTAATAAAACTTGCTTATGATGGAAGAGAATTTATACATATTTTTTTTGTTCTTGAGAATTTACAAGAAAAATATTAAACACTGTTTATTAGATTGTTTATTTACAAAAATCTAAAAATGAATTCACTTAAAACACATGCAATGCAATATTTATCATTTACCAATTTATAAAAAAATAAATATAAAAACAATTTTTTATTCATAAATTTATAAATACTTACTAAATTATTAAAATATGTGAACCAAATATATAGAAATCCTTATTTACCATTTGATAGAGTTTGAATCAATTGGCATTTAGCCAATATTTTGCCAACCATTCCAATAGTGTAAAAAAAAAAAATCTAATAAATAGTATTTATTTTTGTTGTCAATTCTCAAGAACAAAGAAAATGTATAAATTTACTTTCATCATATGTTTCGGTTATATTACAATTCTAATCATCACTTTTTAAAATGATAAACATTGCTAAGTAGTGAAGGTAATTAAAATACAATAATGGTGGTGTCAATGGAAAAGCTATCATTTTGACACAGTTTTTTTGTGAGCACAAAGTTCTATGTTTGCCAATTATTTATTACTTGTAAACAAAAAATAGTAAATGTATATCAGTTTTTCTTACATTCTTTATAATCATCATTGTCCATTGAAGAAGTCTGTTGTTTAATTAGACCCAAAACTTCTATTGACATGGGAGCAATAACACTGATGTCGCACCTAGTGTCAGCACTTAAAGGTGTAATTTTAGCAGACAAATCGTAAGAACTTGCTTTTAAAATTTTCAATTATTTTTTTTTGACAACATGTAAGATTTTCATTGGCAAAACTTAGAAAAAGATAACAATTCAGTTTACAGAAAATAAGGATCCAGTGTGTTTTGCATTATACTTCAGTTGTAAATCAAGCCCCTTATTAAAAACAAAAAAAAAGATATTTCAGAATTTAAAAAAAAATAACCTGCTAAAGACAGGTCCTAGGTGCCATGAGTAACAAAAATGTAGAAAACTTGGTGACCCTAACTCAAGCCAACCTTGGATTATATAATGAGAAACTGCTAAAAATAGATGTGTTTAATTGAATTACATGGATGACACTGTTTAAAACTATTGTTTAGATTTAAGAACAAAAGTGACAAATTCTGATTCAATTCACATGGCTTTTTTTTCTCAAACAATAAGAACACAAAACAATTGCTTAAATTGATATTTTTATTATGTGGATTGAATGTGATCAATTCATTATTAATTTAAGTGCTCATTGTTACTGTCATGACAATTATTATAAGACTCTTACCAATCAGACAATAATGCATCTAATGACATCTCCACTAAAAACCAATTTAAATTACAGCCCACAAAATTTATACTATGTACTTCTTATAAAATAAAAGCTCATTCAATTACTTTTATCAAAACAGCAGTACCTCCAGCAAAGCCTTCATCTGGCATTGTTCTGGAACTTTAACATTACCACTAATCTAAAACACCCCATAAATATCTTACAATATCACAAGATTTTGTATTCCCATCTCAATATGGGAACATCAGATTCATGCAGATAAAGCCTCTGCCCAATCTTGAACTACTTTTAATACATGCACACAAACAAAACACACACACACACACACACTGTCATGTAAAATTTTGGGGTAACATTGATTAATTAATTACTTTTGGTAATTTTACTCCCAAATCAATAGTGATTATCAGTATATTTTTCTAAGTACATTTTATGATCTTTGAGAGTCAGAAAACAAGTTCCTGCATTTTCATTAGTGTTGTATGGTGGATCTTAAAAATCATGATGCAAAAATACTGGGCCACCAATGAAAATTTCACCTTTCAGCTCTTAATTTAAAAAGGATTTTTTTTTCAAAATTGATTTTTATTACAGTAAGTATGAAACACCAATGTAAGGAATTTGTAATTAGTTTTGCTGCCTTTGGCTTAAATAATTTCCTCAATTCAATTGCTATTGAATGGAATAATATCAAAATTTTCTCATTGGGAATTTTTTCCTATTCTTTTTAGCAGTAATCCTAAAGCTCTTGGAAATTGCCTCATATTCATTACGACCATATTTTTTTTCTTTAGTTCCCACCAAAATGGTTTAATTATATTGTGACCAGGACTTTGTGATGGCCAGACTTCTACGAGTTGAACACCTTCATTCGCAAGAAACCATTATGTTGCACATGATGTGTGGCAAGGTGCACCATCATGTTGAAAAATTTCTCTATTTTCATAGTGTGGCAGAAAATTAGACCATAGTAAACTAATATAGTTTTTCACTGTTTAGATTTGTATCAACTTTTAAAAATTTCCTTCTATCATGAGTTTTGATTCAACCCTACACTATTACATGTACACCAACAAATTTTACAGTCTTTGTGATGTATCTTGTATTGTATCATTCTCCCACTGGTCTTATATATTCTCTTGCATTAGAAGGTGACTCTATTTTGCATTTATCAATAAAAATTTCTTTTTACCACTTTTGATCATCCCATGATAGATATTCTTTTAACCACTTCAATCTTCTATTTCAATGGTTTTTTGGTTAATGGTGTTTTTTTTTGTTTGTTTTTTTTTTCTTAGCTACTATATGTCCATTCAAGTTGGTTTTCATAATACTCTGCATACTGTATCAACTGAAACTTCACTGTTAAGACTGCATTCACTCCTCACTTGTCTGGCTGTTCATTTTGGATTGCTGACCAAGACTTTCACAATCTTTCTTTCCTCTTGCTTGTTTAACTTTTGTGGTCTTACAGTTTTCCTTGGCCCTAAAACACTTCCAGTAGTAGCAAATGTCTTTTGTGTGATTTGAACATTGTTTCATTGAGTCATCTTTCTCTTTAAAGTTACAAACTTTATCTTTGTTTCAACAGAAAAAAAGCAAACTAATGTTCAACTACAATGACTTACCAAGATACTTTACCTTACACTCATGTTAAGATAGAACAATTCCTACTTAGCAATTTGCATATTATCATGACTTTACTATCTCAGATCATTCATTGACCCAGTAGTTTTGCATATCCTTTTTTCAACTTCAACTTGCTTAAAGCGGTTTATCTTCTGTTACATGACACTTACAAAAATGCAGCAACTTATTTTTCTGATTCTCAAGGTCTACATACACTACTGATAAAAGCATACCCCCCCAAACAATCTTATCTTAAATAAAGGTGTATGACTATTTGTCAATTTGAGTTCATGTAAATAGTTTCTTCACCTTGCCAATTAAGAAAAATTTATTATTAATGAGTAATATATTTCTGTTCAACTATTATACTAATATATTAAAACACAAAAGGTTTATTTTATTTTTTCTGAACACCCTAATATATTACAGACATTTCAAGTATGGTGGTCAGGATTTTCACATGGATTTTTTCTTAATTTTTTCACTTCATTTTATTTCAACTTCATCATGATTTGTGAAATTTACACACCTATGAGCTCAAACAGCCACATTCCTGAAAAAATATTAAGTGTATTGGTAAGATATAGACTTTAATAGGCAAGAGATGTACATTTTTTAAATTGAATTTGCTTTATGATGATTGCCTGTAGCTTAATTAGTGCAGCACACTTGGCTGTGGTTTCCCTGATTGAAAAGAAGAATACATATTTGACTTTCTTTTGTAGGACTTGTTGATCTTTAGGCCAATAGACATTATTTTCACTATTTAAAAAATATGGTAATGCCTACTCAGATACATATATCCACTATAATGTTAATAGTAATTAGATGAGTATTTAATATTTGTAAAAGAGAATGTATCTGAATACCATTTTTTATGTTAACATATGCACATGAGTGTGTCTGTGAAAGAGGTAGAAAAACAAGGTTTTTTACTCAAATATTTTGTTTAATTCTAGATTTATTTCGAAAAATCTCAAGTTCAGATGTCAGCAATTTCATTCTAGATACAAATACAAGTCTCAAATATTGTTGTATTCTAGAAAGTTTTAGTCTGATGGCATTTTCAGTTTCTTGAATTCACAGGTGACTTCCCATAAAACTCTGGCTAGATAAGTAAGCATTTTGACAAAAAAAATAATTTGGATTCATTTGTGGGTCTGATTATTTTGATATATAATTGCAATGAAAAGCACAAGAGTTTATTATCCATATCAAATCACTTTCCTGAAAGCCTCTCACTTTGCAAATAATAACCTCCACCCTAGGCATCTGTTCTCCTAGATAGTCTCTTTATTGTGTAACCCAAAGTGGATATATTCTCCTAATGCCAACTGGAATATTATTTCATGTTAATTGCAATGACCTTATCTTGGTAAAACTTTTAAAAGAAAATCAACAACAAATATTGCTAAGGATGGAAAAGAATACTGAACACTAAACACAGAAATTAAAAACAAATATAAGCAGGCTAAAGAGGAATGGATCAATGTGCAGAGAAATAGAAAGAATGAGTAACACAAATACAATAAGTAAGCATAAGATAAAAGGATTAACATGATGAAAGGTGAACCAAATAAGAGGGTCCATAAAAAAAACAAAGGAAAGTTTACTGATAATGGAAAAAGAAAAAATACTCCAAATGTGGAACGAATATGTCAAAGAACTTTTTCACAATGAGAGAGAGAAAAACTTAAGCTGGAAGATATGGAAGGGTAAGAAATACTAAAATATGAAGTAAGATCACCTTAGGAGAAGATAAAAAGGAACAAAGCAGCAGGACCTGATGGGATCTCAACAAAAATGCTTTCAGCCCTGGCAGCTTTGACATCAACAAAATTGCAGAAGTAATAAACAAAATATACAACAGTGTCCAGAGGACCTCACTAAATCTGTCTTTGTAACATTGAAAACCAGATGTAAATGAATGCAAATGCCACTGGACAATCAGTTTAATGAGACACTTAACCAAACTAATAAAGCTAACCTGATGAATAGAGCATGAAATAGAATTAGACCAGAAATATGACAAGAACAGTGTGGCTTTGTCAAGGACAGTGGAACAAGAAATGCAATAAAAATGCAAAATATTTAGAAAAACCTGGCATGTCATTTTTTTTCTCTCCTGTAAAGAGTTTTTAAATCTGTTTTATGCTGTTAATAGGGCATTATTATTTTTATCAAGTGAAATCTATCAATAAAAATCTATGGATAGTTGAACTTTGTCTCAAATAATAAATGAAATATTGATAATAGTTGTTGCATTTCCATCTAAAACCAAAATAGGAGAGCACCTTTTATTAGTGTAATGCTTAGCTTACTAACCATATATCTCATTGCTGGTGACTTCAATCCTTACTAGGACAGATGCTAAATATAGCTTCATACAAAAAAATCAAAAAACAAGAATGTTAAAATTGTTCAGGTATTCTGCATTAGTCTCTGATGTATTAATAAATAAAGAGGTTTTTTTTTTTTGGTTTTTTTTTAAGCGTTTCAGCCCAAGCAAGGCAGGAAGCCACTAGGATGCAAGGGGTTACAGAAGATTTGGAGCAAGATCAGATAGGAGTGATAGTGATGAGGAGAAGGATATCGGATAGATCAATGCAACTGGAGTTCCACAGGCAAGAGGTGCGAGACATGAAGCTATTGGAGTAGAGGAGATGGCTACATTTAGTAGTTTCAACAGTGAAAGGGTGAGAGCAGGATGCTAGCCTCGTAGGGCACTTGAACTCATGAAGTCTGGAAACCAGCGAATGTAGCTCCTCGGAGCAATTGCAATGAAAGTATTTGTAAAAAAGACAGAGAGAGGTGACGGCACGTCTGTGAGAGAGTGACTGTAGACGAGATGCCAGAACAGGGCCAATTATATTGCATATCCACCTCTGGAGCCTATCAAGAACCCCGAGGCAAACAGAAGGGGCTGCAGACCATATATCACAGCAATATCTATGCAATGGCGAATTGTTGATTTGTAGATCTGGAGGATCGATTCCGGGGAGAAAAATTTCCTGGCACGGCACAGGGAGCCAACTTTCCTTGCGGTGGACGAAGCAATTGACTCAATGTATTTGTTCCATCTCATGTCAGCAGTCAACATGAGACTGAGCAGCCACAGAGAGGTGCTCTCGAGAAGTTGAGCGTCAGACATTCTAATGGAGGGCAGGGAAGGATCTCTGTGGTGATTAATAGAAAGCAGTTTTGTTTTTGAAGTATTAAAGTTGAACAGCCAATTCCTGCCCCGGTTGAAGACAAAACGAGTGGGGAAGTTAACTATCAGTGTGAGGGATTGAGAGACTGAAAAATTGAGCGTTTGAATGCCTGTGTGGTCAGTAGTAGCATTCTTAAGCCACTTGGTATGATGGGCGTTGTCTATGCTGTCAGAAATGCTATCGAGTATCCCACAGTCTTGAGAGGATGGAGAGCAGTAAAGGAAGAAGAGATAGCTTACCACATTGAGAAGAGATAGTCGGAGACACATGTATGACTGGTCTGGCGATTCAAGAGACAACTCTCTGGCCAGAGGGAGATGGTTCTTGACGTAGACACCAAGGCCGTGCATGTGGGTTAGAGAGTCTTTTCTGAGGAGAGGAAGGTAGCCTAGGATCAAGAGATCAGAGGAGGGGATAGACGAGACAATGTTGGTCTCACAGAGAGCCAGTATATCCGGGCAGTTTGCAGTAAGGAAGGATTCCATACTGCAGAAGTTTGTTCTAATGGCATGGATGTTGGAGAACGAAATGTTGAGGGGTTTAGGTGATTTTTGAGTGGCTGGTTTAGGATTACTTTTTCGATCTTTGTAAGTCATGTGGAATTTTGGTTGGAAGATGAGAAGGCCTGAAGTAAAAAAAGCAGACAGTTATCAACCGTGACATGGGCAGAGAGGAGTTGGCACAGCCTGCATCATAATGTGGCCTCAGGGTTGCTTACCTGAGGTGACTGCAGGGACACCTTTCCATGTGCGACATGGCAGTACAAACACCCCGGTATTATACAACTGTTGATCAGAGCGGCCGCTCAAGACGCTATGCAAGAGTTAGGGCTCCTAACTACCAGTCGGAAACAGCAACCAGAGAACTGTCAACCATGTATCCTCAGAATGAAGAGGTAATGCTACAGATTGCACACATCACGGTAGAAACAGAGCTGCACTAGTACAGAGGAGAGAGAGAGAGTAACGGGAAGCCCTTCCTAAACAAAAAACAAGGCATAAGCCTCTACTCATGTCCAAGAGAAGGGGGAAGAGTGTTGACTGGGCGGTAGGAAAGCCTACCTCCTCCTATTAAGTTAATTCCCTTGTAACTATTTATAGAGACTGGTTACATTTCAATAAAGTATAGTGCTTGTGGCTACTCGCTATCAATCATGCCATGTGTTGCTACAGATAAACACGCAATATGTTTTGTCTCATCATTACTTTTACTCAGTCATCCAGTATGGCACAACATTAGTCTGATACATAACAGATTCTAAAAACCTATCCATGCTTAAAAATTACACTATTAGGCAAACTAAGAGCAATGGTTGATGCTACTTTTTCCACAATGTTAGGGAAATCTCAGTAGGTGTATGAATGTATCAGGAGCAACTTGTAATGTTTAGCCCATATTCTCTTGGTGTCAGTTCATACTGCCCCCCCCCCATATAAACATTAACTTTTCATGATTTTGTTTAATATTTCTACTTTGATTTTACATCATTTTTTTTAACTTTATTATAAACTTTAAGCAAATTGGTCACAATAGATGTAGGGCAGTGGAAGAAGACCTTAGTTAAAACTGATGCCTGGAGGATATCAGTTAACAAAGATCTTGTGCTCAAGAACATTTGGCAAAATTTCGGAACTCTTCAAAATTGGGAGAACTCTTGAAGGAAGATGCAACAAAAAGAACATGTGAACTTGCAGAAAAATTAAAAGAGTGTCTGAAAAATTTAGTTCATTGTTCAAGTAAAATTTCATGAGTTCTCATGAAATCAACCAGCACTTAAACACATGTCTTTCTCATTTTATTCAGCAAAGAAAAAAAAGTAATTTTTAGGTAAGATAGTTATCAGTGCTGAAAAATGATTTTATTACTAGAATCTAAAGCAAAGAAAATCATGTATGTACAACTTCCAATATATCCATCTAAATTAAATTTACTGAGAAAAAATGTTCATCTTTGTATTCAAATGGAATTCTTTATTATGAAATACTTGAATCTGGACAAATTGTTATTTTGCAAATCATCAACTGACTTTCTTTTCTAGAAAATGGTAATTTCTATTTTGTCATTTAAAAAAACCAAAGAGATAATTTTGTTGGATGCCAAAGCATGTCCTTGTGCTGCTAATATGATGCAGTAAATGGATATGAAGTTGGGATAGGAAGTTCTTCCAGATGCCATATATTCTTCAGACTCGTTGCCTTCAGATTATCACTTGTTCCATTCTATGCAACATTCTTTGTCTGGTCAACAATTCTAACATGTTCAAGATATTATTCCTCAAATCAAAACTAGATTTTTCTTTCATGATTGGATACATATGGCTGAAATGTAGTGTAAAATCATAGAAAGCTATAGAAAACATTTTGATTGATAATGCTTTTAGATGAATAAAGTTTTTTGTCAAAAAAAAAAAAATGGAAATATTAGCCTAATTGTAAACCTTATCTCAGAAGATTTGAGTATTTAAATGGGGAAAAGCCCAGAGAGTCCAGTAGTTTGTTTGAAGGTCATGAAAACAGAAAATTCAAGAGAAACTGAGACAGTTTTTGGACGGGAAAGCCTGGGAAGTCAGGTTAAAATCAATGAGTATATTCAAAGTGTTGGAGTATTTTAAAAAGTTCTTGGCCCAACCAAGAAACTATTAAAAAACTCTAATATTTAATCAGATTTTGGAAGTATGTCAGCCTAAGAACTTTTCAGTGCCCCACTTGAATATGTTGTAAATTCTATTTATTGCAGCAACTCCAATCAATGAAACAAAAATACAGTGAATCAGGAGAATGATAAAACAGGTAAAATATGACCAAAATGCCACAAATATCTTTACTCTTTAATGCAATTTTTGCTAATCAAACTAGCATGACAAGCAATATACATCTACAAAAGTGAACTTTGGACATTTACTTTGCTACTTTCTAAGTGAGAAGAAATATTCAAAAAAAACTATTATACCTATAGTATAATATCAACTTACTCTAATATCTATTGGGACAAGCTCACTCCAGATTGCAAGTTTAACTCATAATCCATTGCTTAAGATGCTGGAAAAAGTATCCAGTTTATTGTATCTATCTGACTCTCATTGTTATTCTCTTCTTTATGTGCCATGTCACCTCAAGCGTAGGCAATAATGACTCTCCACAATTCCCTGTCCTTTGTAACTCTTAATAATTTTTTTTCTTTTTGTTATTTTTCCCAAAACCTGTTCTGCAATCTATTTACTCAAGCTCATTAATTATGTTATTCATTGCTTTTCTCTGTCCCTCCTGTCTTATGCATATCAGATTTTCCAAGTCCTCCTTCCTCATTATGTAACACAGAAACTTCAATTACCTCTTCCTGAGGTTAAGTATAAATTTTCGTTTTGTTTCCATTTTTTCCAAAACCTTGTTGTTGTTCATATGTCCATGGTATCCTCAGCATCCTTCTGTAAAACCACATTTCCGTTGCTTCAGGTTTCTTCTTCATCTGTGAGGAGATTGTACAGCATTCACTGCCATATAGGAGGACATATCACATAACAGTTCAGTACTCTTTTCTTTGTTTCTAACAAAGTTTTTCTCTCTCTTAATGCTCTGCTTAGCTTTTGGAATGCATCTTTCCCAGTGAATCTTTGGATTTCAGTGTCACACTTTCCATCCTATATCAAGAAATATCATGCTATACTCTTTACAAAAGCCAGACCAAAGCAAAAATGGAGTATTGCTGTCTTATCTGTGCTACAGCTGCTCAGTCCACTTGCCTGTCTTGATAATTGAAAAGTGTCTACACAACATTATCGGTGATGAATTATTTTCCACCCTGCAATCCCCTTTCCCACAGACAAAATGTCACAAGCCTCTTGCTACCCTATCACTATTTCCATGGCAAGTGTTCTAACATTTCTTGTTCCACCAGCCTTGACCATTACAGCTGTGACCCATCATGCCACATGCACAAAGATGAATCCTCCTCATTCTCATCGTATTCGATTAATAAGAAGTAAGTTTCACTTGAACATCTTCTTCCCAAGAACTGCTGCTTTGTTAAACAGATTCCCAGCAAGATGTTTTCTCAATCACTACAATCTTGACTTCTTTAAGTCTAGGGTTAACTGTTATCTTTCCTATATAACCTCATTAACTGCACTTGCCTTTTCTTACACTCATATAGTAACCTTCTACCTTGAGTGTCTCTTGGGCTTTATATTGGATGAACATTAGTATAAAAAAATCTACATGGCACGTGGAACTAGAACAGTCTACCCCAGAGAGCAAAATAAAGGGTTCAGTTCAACATTCCAATCACCTGAAGAAGGACAGAGCATACAACGGCTGAAAGATTGTGATAAATATGGCAACAAAGATGAGTACGATAGTCCGAATAATGTAAATAGTGTACATAATACCTCATGTCAGAAATATAGACAGAAACTTCTGTTTTATATTAGATTGTACCATGAGAAATACCAGGTATTAATAAAAAAAGAAAAGTGTCTGAACTGTTATTATAACAGTGAATGCAAGACAATCTTCTCACAGATGAAGAAGAGATTTAAACAACAGACATGTTGCTTCACAGAATGATACTGAGAATGCCAGGAACTGAATATGTGAGTAACAAGGAAATTTTAGGGAAAGTGGAAACAAAAAAAATGCTTATACTTCTTTCTTCATTATACTCCACATAATGAGGAAAGAAGGCTTGGAGAATTTGACACTCACATGACATAATGAAAGCAAGAGGGGAAACGATGAGTAACTTAACAAGCTTATGCAAACAAATGACAGAACAGGAAGTAGGAGTGATGGTGAAAATAAAACGTCACTAAGAGCTACAAAAAATAGAAAGTTGTAAAGAGCTATAATCGCCCATGTCTCGTAGAGACATGGTACATAAAAAATGACAATGATGGCTGTAAATGTTATATTTAGTGGGTACACACATTTAAGTAGACATCTCTGTTTTTTAAAAGTGAAATTAATTTTTATTGACTTAGAGATCAAGTCATAAGAAAATGTGCCCCCTGAGAGAAATTGAAACCGTATTCCATTTTTAATCTGAAAAACCACTTTCAACCCAGGTGTCCTTTACCATTAAGCTACTAGGAGCCATTACATCAAATCAAGGCTCAATTACCCAACTTAAGAAATGCACATCTCCTATCAGGATATTTTGAAGTCTATATCTCCTAAATTTATTTTCATGCCCAGGATATAAAGTAATTTTTAAGCAATTAATGAGTTTTTAATCTGGCATAATTTTCTTTATTATTGTACTTTATGTTTAGTGGTTACACATGTTTGAGTAGACATTGCTTAAAAATTACATTGTTTACATTATATTAGAATAAACTGATAATAATAAATTTATTTATACAAACTATAAACTGATGATGACTTTACTTTTTAATATTACAACTGAAAGTGCAATGAAAATGCATATTCAGAGTTCATAATAATCAGATTCAAAAATAAAGACAAAAAGGAGTTAGAGTAGTGGATGGGGTGTAACCACTTGACCTGAAAGAAAACGAAAAAAATAAAACATTTAAAACGAGGTTGCTACCCATATATATCTCAAACTTCCTACAAGTAGGGTGCTGGTTGAAAAATATTATATATTTTTATTTTAATCATTTCACTCCAAGCAAGATGAAAAAAATCATTAAAAAACAAATGATTACTGAGTGTGAAAGAAACTTAGAAAATGTTATTGAGAGAGAGAGATAGAGGACTATAAAAGACCAGATTTCAAGAAAACAGAAGATGACAATTGATGTTGCATTTAAATTTTTGAAAACCATAGTTGACAGGAAAATAAGAAACTGAAGGTGAGTTCCACAACAAAATTTATGGTTGCTTCTAGCAATTTCAACAGTAAAATGATTAGGCTTAGCTGCTAATCTACTATTGCACTTAAATTCATGAAGTTAAGGTACCAAAGAGGAAATCTTATTATAACAGTTACTATGAAAATATTTATAGTTAAGGCACAGGAAAGCCATGTTACAACAGTGGGAAAGCAACTGAAGGTGAGATGCCAGGTCAGGGCTGTTGACATTGCATATTCTTCTTTTCACAAGTGGTCATATAATATATCAATGTAAAGGAAATTTTGTTCTGATTAACTTTTACAAATTAATTGGGGTCTAAAATTGCATAGTTTTTCAGTTATTTAGTATTTCCTATAGATAAATTCTGTAGTAGAAAATGTACAAGCTTGTTAGAAAACAGAAGAGAAATGGCAATGGCCCATATGAGATCCATCCCTTTCCAACTTGCTAACTATGAAACCCTGGAATGGCAGCTAACAGATGAAATAAAGAATCACTTCCAATTTAGACCTATTATATTCCAGCACCACAATTCACTAGAGGAAAGAATTGAGTGAAACTTTGATTTGTTTTCTATGGTTTATCAATTCTTTGCAAGTTACTTAAAGTCATAAAATATTTTTAGATTGTAAAATATTTTTTTGCTAGAGAAAATAATTTATTGATATAAGTCTTACTAATTAACCTATAGCTTGGTGGAGCAACGGTGGATTTATACCTTTCCAAAAAGTATTTGCACATAAGTGAATATAACAAACACAAGAGAAATTGCTTCTCGGCTTTCCAGTTAAGAATTCTGAGCCATTATCCATTGCACCACCTACATAAACATACTTACAGAACCTTGTATTACCAAGCAGTCACTCGCCTAGTACTGACTAGGGTCAACATTGCTTAACTTGGTGATTGTATTTCAACGTGATGTGGTCATAAGCCTGAAACTTTGAAGTTGAATTCAACTAGTATCATGCAACTCAATAAGATGATACAATTTCTAATACAGTGAATTCCCAAACTCAAAAACAGCTTGTCTTTCCACAGTTGAGATATCAAACAATGATGGCTGTTCAGTCACAAATTTCACATAATGATTTCAGTGTATTTCTTTCTTGTAGAAACTTGACATAGGTATTGGTGCTCCTGATGCATTCTATTGATTTTCCTTTTAATGGAGTTAACTGTCAAAGGATAGACATAGGCATATGTCCAGTGTAAATTCAGTTGAATTGCAAATTCTTTTGAGTTGTCAGAATTATGATTGCCAGTGTGCATCACTTTAGTAGATATCCAAGACTTCATTTCCTCTAGACAATAGTCCATTTCTAAATTCCTCAGCAGTATCATATCTAATGTGCAGGTGATAGTAACATCAGTTCAAATCTCAATTTTAGACTTTGAAAAGGACTACTCACATTTCAAGAAAATTGCATTTCTCTCCAGTAATTTTTGGTTTTTAATGCAATGGTGTTGATGAAGTTTGGTCATCTATATTCCTTTCATGTATATTTTCTCTTGTCACAAGTCATTCAAACTCCACTTCCTCTGTAAATATTTTGATGTATTCTTATCTGTTATGTATTCTGCCAAATCAGTAACTTGCAAATGCCTGAATAATATTGCTCTTTTATACAAAAAAACAATGGGATTAGGAGATGAAAAATAAATGTGAATGGAGATATGAATTTATCACAGGAAAACAAACAATAGAAATCAGTTATTGGCAGACATCAAAGTAATAAGACTTATATTAATGTAAATATGATTGATATGAATAAGATCTACTACTAAATGTAAAACATGGTCAAATATTTAGAAAATGTTGTCTATAAAAGTTTAATAAACTATGGGTCATTTAACAAATATGCAATGGTAAAATATGATAATTTGACCCATCCACTTCTCTGTGTAAAGGTAATTCTGTGTAAATAACTTTGAATCAATCAATGAGCATGTAATTATTTCATTTCTTCCTTTGGCATTACATACTTACTGAATGACCCTTCATTATGTGCTGGCAGACAATGCAAAGAAAAGTTAGTTATCTTTCCGAATTTTTAGAAAACTATTAGAAACAAAATCAGACAGTCAATTGTAAAATCAAATTCACTTTAAAATATTCTCATTCATCTTCTGCAAACTTAATCTAACTGAAAATGACAGGATAACAAATTATTTTTTATTATTATTTTTTAATTTTATTTAACTCTCTGAGGAGAGCTTTATGCTGAATTATCCAAGTTATTATTACTGTATTTTAAACCAAACCCACCTACCAAAGAGGATTTCAAGAATGGCTGTGGCATGGCTAATAAATCAGTTATTCACATGTTTGTGGCTTTTGTGTTTGATTTTTTTTTCTTTTTTTGCTAATAAAATTGGTAGCCTTCAGTTTCCAACTTTACTGCACATTGTCAAATCAAACTTTTTGGCATATGAACTAAATATGTATCAGCTTTTTTTTTTTTGTTTCACATCTCCACCTTGATCCATCTAGGATAAAGGAAGAGGCTTGAAGAGGAAAGAAGAAAAGGGGTTGAGAGACCTACAAAATTTTGATTTCAACACAAATGTGTTTCTTCTGTTTACAGGAACTCACTGGTTTTGGGAAATTATTTGCATGCTACTAAATGGAAAAGCAATGTATCTGACTGGCACTAAAGAACAAGACATGATGGAATTTATAATGCCTGATGTCTTTGAGAAACGCCAATCACCACGAATCCTGAACACCCACCTAAGACCAAAGTACCTTCCAGAGAAAATGGTCAAAGAAGGCAAAATTATTTTGGTAGTGAGAAATCCAAAAGATGTTATAGTTTCAAATTATCGGCAAACATATGGCTTGAAGGTCCTTGGCTATGAAGGTTCTTTCCCAAGTTTTTTTGAATCATTTCTGGAAGGTAAAGGTAAGTAATCATTTATAACTGAATATCATTTATGTATAATATTGCAATGTCATTGTTTTTTCACATATCAAGTGATACAATGATAGGCTGAAAAGAAGTATAACATCATTACTCTTCACTTAGAAGGAAGCACCAAAAAGGTACATTTAATTAGTGACATCTCAGATTTCTGTTGTTCATGTAAATGTTTTGATTTTTATGTATAGATAGATAAAAAGCCACAACAGAAACCAGAAATGTGTTTTTAAAATTTGATAGACAAGTCTCTCACTGCTTCTAAAATTAGTCAGGATAATTTGGAGAATGATGTTGCTGACCAATTAAAATGAAGGAAACATATTTATGAGGGAGCAAAGCTCTTCAAAGAAAGCAGTCACAGTCATGCAAAGGTAGAAATAACCACAATGATGGATAGTCAATGGCTGATATCAATAAAAAAAAAATTGTGTGTGATATTTGTAGCTGTATTTGACCAGCCATATACATAGCCATTTGCTTAGACCTCAAACTGACATGCAATTTCTCCTGATCTAGCTTGCACAATTGGTAATAATATAGAAAAAGGTTCAGATTAAGCATGTGAAATCTCACAATATCAGTTTACAATTCAGTAATCTATCAAAATGAGTTTTTGTGCAGTCTTTGCAGAAAAGTGTATACAAGGGTGGGCTGAAAAGTTCATAGGCTGACTATAAAGAATTGATGCTACAGCTGTGAAGTCTTGCATGCATTTATTTCAACTCTTCTTATTAATCACTTCTTATTAATAACTTTTCAGGTAAAATGACATCTTACTGTTCAAAGACAATGAATATAATTAATTGCAACTTATCTAGAAAATGGACAAAATTTAGTATCATGCTATTACCAGGTACCTGCAGCAAAAGGGTTTAGCCCCCAAGGACATTCATGTTGACAAGATTGATACATTAGGGGATGCCACACCAGCTTTATCAACAGTAAAAAAGTGAGCAGCTGAATTTAGAAGAGGAAGGGAGAATTTTGAAGATGACCCAAGGTTTGGACGTCCTGCAACTGCTACATTATTTTCACCACAAGATGATGGATGATAAGCGACTATAAATCAAATAGTCAATGCTTTTAGCATATCACATGAGGGAGTTGGGCATATTCTGCACAATAAACATGCCATGACAAAGGTTTCTGCTTAGTGGGTGTAACATCTAAAATCTGATCAAAAGTGCACCAGACTGATCACATCATGGGAAAATTTGAAATTTTCTGCAGTGGATTACTACTGATTTCCTTGAACATTTCCTAACCCAGGTTGAGTGTGGGGTTCATCACTTTGAGTCAGAAACAATCCATGCAGTGGAAACACCCCTCCTCAAAAGAAGGCTAAAGTCATTTCATTTGCTGGGAATTTTGAGTTTTTTTTATACAAAATGCATTGTATATATTTGCTATCTTCAAAGGGGCCACATCATCAGTGGATTGTACTATGCCAATTTGCTGAAGCAATTACAAAAGGCTATCAAGACCAAAACGCTCAGGAAGACTGATGAAAGTGGTCTTATTTGATCAGGACAATGCACCAGCACAAGTCCTTGGTTTCATTGGCTGCAATGTGTGATTGTGGCTTCGAACTGGTAGATCACCCTCCCTATCCTCCTGATTTGGCCTCATCTATCATCTGTTCCCCAACATGAAAAATACTTGGCTGGCAACCAGTATTGCAGTTATAATGTCATATCTGCTTTTGATGACTTTTTTTAATCAACAGGATGAAAGCACCTTCACTAATGTGATCCAAGCACTGCAGCACCAATGAGTGTGTGGACAGCAAAGAGTGGGTGGGAGACTATGTTGAAAAATAAACCTCACTTCATTACATTCCATGAGAGTATCTTGGTCAGCCAATGAACTTTTCATTTGACCCTCATAAGATCAGTGTGAGTAATAAAGAAATTGAACATATTAGAACCAAGGAAAAAACAACCTAATCCAAATTCTTTATCGAATTGAATGACAAACAACTTACCGAGAAAGAAAGATTTAGACATTCAGTTTTATTAAGTGAATTAATTTAGAAATTATTTAAATTCTATAGAAATTTGGTACAGCGGAAGTGAAAGGCAGGATGAACTGCCGGTAACTTTCAATGAGGCTGCCTGTCCCCATCGATAAAAAAGACAACGCTTGGTGTGCTGCATATTTGCAGGAGAGGATGGCTGGCATGAACCCAAGAATGTCTGCTTTCAAAAAATATAGTTGTGGTGTGCTGAGCAGTGCCTAGAATTTGTTTATACAAATAATTTGTGTCTTGTATAGCAAAATTACTGATATTTCTGGGTTCAATGTAAACAGATGGATTTTCTGTTTCGTTAGCGAGTGAGTCACTGGTGTTACTATCGTAAAGAATGTTGTGATTATGATTTCCTTTTTGTTCGTCCTCACTTTCTGTGTCCCAGTTACATTTAACCTTTGTTTGTTCTCTTCCTGTGTGGAATTCTTCATCGCCATGGACGCGTCTCTATTTTATTTGTCTCCAATGCTGATGTTCATTCCATCTCTCTTCCTTTGTGTTCCAGCAGCAGAAAAACATCTTTCATTTGGCTTACAGATATATAAGTAACTTATATGAAACATATACACACACACACAGAAACAGAAAAAGTAATTCAGATTAGGCTGTGTTTTGTATATGGTAGAATCAACATAATGTAAAAGGTACATTTTAATTCATTTTTAAAGAAAAACATAAATATTTTACTAAAAAGTAGCTCTGCCAGTTGTGCATCAAGCACTTTTTCAAAATCAGCAATACTACTTAACATAGCTTCAGCAGTATATATGTGTGTGTGTATATATATATATATATATATATATATATATATATATATATATATATATAATGAAATGGACAAAGTCCAACAATTATTTTAAGACATTTTTATGTTTATACATTCTTTTTATAGATACAAATACTTAAGTAAATGCTCTGTTTATAATAAACAGTATTAAACATTTATCGGCCTGAATGTCCGAGAAATTTTCACAGAAAATATTCGTCCTCTGACAGGATTTGAACCTGTATCCTATATGGAACCGTCATTTAGCTTGACGTGCCTTTACCGATTTGGCCACGAAGGAGCATTCGGTTAGCAAGGTCAAATTTACTGTATTTGAAGTTTAAATACAGTAAATTCGACCTTGCTAACCGTCTTTTTATTTATATATATATATATATATATATATATATATATATATAAAGGCAGTGTGGATATGGGGACCAACACAACATCATGGCTGTCAATTTTATGCCTCAATGCAATATTTAACCCTACAAAATTGCATTGAGATATGAAATAGAGAATCACCACATGCAATGTTGATGCATATATCCACAAACAATATTTTCAATATTGTTTGGGTCAATTCTTATTGGTCATTTTACAAACTTATATACATAGAGAATTATCTAATGGTTTTAAGACACATGATTTGTAAAATGACCAATAAGAATTGACCCAAACAAAACTGAAAAAAAAGTTGTCTTTTTGTTTTCTCCCGATCTCTTATGAAACTTTAATATAAGTGAAATGTTAGAATGATATACTTCTCTTATGTTGTTTATTTTATCCTGTTGGATTCTGATCTGCACACATATCCGTGTGTGTGTATTTAAGCAGCAATGGTTAAGGCAAACTGTTGATTTTAATAATATATATATATATATATATATATATATATATAAACAAACATGCATCTGTCTCCTGCATTGACAATGTGCCACCTTATTTTAGAACAAACATATTGAAGGTCTTCATTTTTCAAAGATTTACACAATTTATTTTATTTGCTATTTCAGTCCACTATGGAAGCTGGTTTGATTATATTAATGACTGGATGGAAGCAAAGAAAAATAACCCAAATATTATGCTTGTAACATATGAAGAGGCTAAAGAGGTCTGTTTTTTGGGGGTTTTTTTCTTCTTTTACTTTCTTCTACTTTTGTTTTTTCTTAAGGTTTCCATTTTATCTTTCTGCATTTTTTTTTCTCAATGCCATTCATTTTTCTCAATTCATATCAAGGCAAAATAGTAATTATTTTTCTTTTTTTACCCTGTCTAAACTCCCAATGACAAAAAAAAATGCAAACTGGTGGAAGTTTGGTTTGTATAAGAATCCATTTCATGTGACTCTAATCATCAGAGAGCAAATATCAGCATCGTTCCAATTCTTTACACATTCAAGCTTAGACATTTCCAACATTTTGTTTGATAGTAAATTGTTTTATGTTGATTCAAAATTCTTTTCATTTAGAGACATGTTGAGATTTTTAAATTATTTTTTATCTTTGAATAACTTACATTACATTATACAATCAATGACACTAGATTGGTGCTAATGACTTTAATATTAATTATTCTTAAATGTCAAACAAAAGGAGGCTTACTTGAAAATTTGTGTATGTGAATTATATAAACATTTTTTGTGCTTATGCATGTGTCTCTATAAATAATTATTCATACACACATCTGTATGTACATATATCTATAAATTGCTGTGTATTTTGTCAGCAAATTTTAGTTCAAACCTGCATTGAATATTACATATTAACACTTATTCAGAATTAAAAGTACTTCTCTGCAATTAAAACAATTTACAGGGAAATGATGCTACCAATGACATTTACTTATTAATCACTTTTCTTGACTCTTACTTAGTACAAGTTTTACTGTCTATATATAGTAACAAATAAAATTAAATGTTCTATTTATAAATAAATAACATTTAATTATTTGCTACTATTAACACTATCTCTATATTGAGCACTATAACTATAAAGACTTTAAATGTGTTATCTTCCAGAAATACACTGAACATTTTTTTTTTTTGAAAGGCAGTCTCTGTTATATATTGAAATTAATTCTGCATGGTAACTGTCAGTTTGATACTTCAATGTGTCATTGGCAATTAAGCTAGTCCCCTAACTTGGCTTCACTGGTGAAGAGAGTGACTAGACACACATAGCAGGATTAAAAGCAAGAACTGTCAGAGGGTGGATGTAACATCTTGTAGAGTCAAAAGTCATTTAGTACAATGTGATAGTCTGTGCAGTGATGACACAGCATCACTGGGCAAGGGACTTCCTAGATTGAATACCCTTGATGGAATCAATAGTCACATATCTGTGACCAAGATGAGCCTTCAAGGAGGCAGACATCAGCTGTGGTTTGACCTGTAGTATGTCTTGAGCAAGTAGATGTAGACTTGGTAAAATCTACATCTACTTTCCCAAGACACACTACACATGATTGAATGCTTCTCTGGGTTTCATCTCAATCATGGGGCTGATGAAAATGATAAATAAAAATTAGTCCAAAAAAATGTTATCATCTATTTTAAAGTAACCATTTCCCCCCTCAGTAATGCACCATTTTCTATATTGCTAACACCAAACTTGTACATCTAAATGAATGCAGAAAATAAAATGATAGACAATAAAAAAAAATCACAAAAAATTGTTGCAATTTATTGCCAATATTTTTTTTCTCTTCTTCATATATTCATTTTAAGGATTTGCCAGCTACTGTGGAATGTTTTTCAAAATACCTCAATTTGAAACAAAATGAAGAACTAATCAAGAAAATTGCAGAACTTTGTACATTTAAATCTATGAAAACTGCTAAGGAAGACCTAACCAAAGATATAGACATGTGGAGAGAAGGCTATAGTTTTTACAGATCAGGTTAGTAACCCTTCCAGCCATCTTGTTTGTCTCTATTTCTTATAAGGGATAAATTAATGAACAGAGAATTTCTGATATTTTTTTTTGTGCAACATGACATGCTATGAACATAAGCTTATCTCCTAAAGAGATTAATTCTTGATTGCAGGTCAAGAAATTCATGCATAACATACCTCATATTTCAGACATTTTCATTCTTTTTGTTCACTCTGAAACAACAAATATACACTTTTGCCATTATGAGTAGAATAAAGTTTTAGCATTTTTGATTTTATCAAAAATAGAGGAGTATTACATTGCTATATCATATCTATCTTGCTGTATAGTAGTGAATGTTGAACAATTTCCTTACAGATGAAAAATAAAATCAAACCAACAGAGATACCAATATATGCAGAGAATACCACAGACAGAACATGTGAGTGCCACTCACAGGGCATATTGAAGAAAGGAAGGGTAGAATTAAATGACTAGCAACTTACCTAATGAGTTTGTGTGAATGTATGGCAGAGCAGGGACAAAAAGTGACTTATCCAAATTCAAACACTGTTACAAGGGACAGGAAGTTGTGGAGAACTGTTATCACCTACATCCTAAAGACATACAGCATATTGATGATACTTCAGCTGTCCCAGGAGACCCTTAGTAAAAGGTTTTCCTTATGCATTTCACAGATAAAGCAGATATGCATAAAAAAATAAGAGAATTAACAGAACAAAAGTTCATACTCATATGCAGGATGCATAAAAATCCAAAGATGGGACACTGATATTAGAGAAAAAAGAAATACTTCAGAGATGGAATGAATACATTGGAGAAATATTGAAATCTGAAGTGGAATTAGTAATGGCCAAACTGAACAGAAACAAAGCAGCAGACTAAATGTAATTGTAATAGAGATGCTAGAAGCCTTAGGCGATTTTTGCATTGACAAGATTTACAGACATAATGAATGAAATATACAACAGTGGCAATATACTGGAAGACCTAAGTAAATTCATATTCTTAGCACTATCTAAGAATCCAAGTACAAAAAAATGTGAACTACATGAACCATGTAACAAAACTTATCCAAATCTTGATTAATAGAATGTGCAGCAGAATCAGTCAAGAACAGTGCAGGTTCATTAAAGACACTGGAACAAGGAATGTGATATGCTCAGAATGACATCAGAAAGAGCAATACAAATGCAATAGAATTTATACCTGTTTTATAGATTATGCAAAAGCATTTGATAAGGTAAAGAACTGCTAGGTAACCTTGACATATGTGAGAAGAATATTAGAATAATCCAGAAAATATACTGGCAGCAAATTGCCTGCATACAGATAGGAAATGAATTCAGTAAATATACAAAAATAAAAAGGGGTTGTAAGACAATGATGTGTATTCTCAACAGACCTTTTCAACCTATACAGTGAGGCTATTCTGAGAGAATTAGAAGTCCTACCAGGACTCCTGTTGCTAAGATTGAGGCCACCTATAATAAGATATGCAGATGATAGTGTTGATGGCAAATGCAGAAAGGAAACAAGGACACCTACAGAAGCTAGTGAAGGAAAGTGAGAAAAAAAGGACTAAACATCAATAGCAAGAGTGAATGCATGTTTGTTAGCAAAAGGAACAGCCTAACATGCAAATTACAGATTGGGGATGCCAAAATCAAACAAGTGCAACAATTTAGATATCTGGGAGGCATATTAACAGGACAGAAAGTGTGACACAAAAATCCAAAGGCACATTGGGATAGCAAAATTTGCCTTCCAAAAGCTGAGCAAAGTATTAAGAAACAGAAAAATATTTAAAACAAAGAAAAGAATACTGAACTGTTATGTAGCATCAGTCTTCCTATATGGTAGCGAATGTTGGACAATCTCCTCACAGATGAAGAAGAGACTTGAAGCAACAGAAATGTGGTTCTATAGAAGGATGCTGAGAATACCATGGACCAAACATGTGAGCAACAACAAAGTTCTAGAGACAATGACAACAAAAAGGACACTTCTACTTAATATCAGGAAGAGATAGTTGAAATTTCTGGGGCAGATAATGAGGAAAGAAGGTTTGGAAAACTTGATACTGAGATAACAGATTGAAGGTAAAAGAGACAGATGAAACCTACCTGGTGATCTAAAGTGAATGTATGGTGGAGAAGGGTTTGGGAGAGATGGCAAAAAAATTGTTAAGAACTAAAAAGGACAAGAAATTGTAGAGAGCCATGATCGCCAACATTCTGATTTCTTCAGTTTATATATGTATATGTATATGTATGTATGTATGTATATATATAAATAAATAAACTGAAGAATTCATTTCACTGGGTTAGAATAAAAGTATGCTGCATTTTTTAAAATGGCTTTCAAAGACAGTATTTATATATGTGTACATAGATTTAGGTATGTTTATAGGATGTATAATGGTATCCAAAACAAAAGTGGTGATGAGACAAAATGGAAAAGCCATAAACAATGCGTTTTGCCAAATGTCTGTTGATTTTGGCTTCTTCAGGTCAGAATGCACATAATGGTAAGATAGACATTAGCTAGATGAAGACACCACTGTCACTAATGTTTTATTATGTGGGAGGTATTTCTGCCACACTGTATATATTCTTCTGTGTGTGTGTGTGTGTGTATATATATATATATATATATAAATATAAATATATATATATATATATATATATATATATATATATATATATATATATATATATATATATATATATATATATATATATATATATATATATATATATATATATATATAAAACAAACTGAAGAATTCAGTTCATTAGATCACAATAAAATTACATGAATATTGGAGGCTTTTGCTTGTTTCTTTAAATTTACATAGAACAATACCTGATACTACCGGGTGTCTGGTTTTTTTTTTTTTTTTTACAAAGGTCAGCTGACCAAAATATAAAGGTAAGCAAACACATCAGTTGGTAGAGACTAAAAGACATGCTAGTGTACCAGAATATAATAGCTGGTTGGCCAGCTGTTGTATTCCATGAATAGTGTATTGACAAGTGATAAGGTCTTGGGGTTCAACAAGGTCAAGAGATTAAATATTCTAACAGGGCATTGGCCCTGGTTTAATGTTTAGTTGCAGGAGAATGCAAAAATGGTGATTTGAGGTGATTAGAAATAAATCACATTCTCCATATGCCCTTCTCCCATGAGGAATGTCTTAAGTAATTAAGAGGAAAATGAGGAAAGCAGTTAAAATTTACATCAGATATATAAAATGGAATTGATGAGGGAATCCAAGAAAGTTGAACCCCAAATGAATTTGGTGAAAAGTTGGAATTTCTTAAAGGTGGTCTTCTTTCCCTGATAATGAAAAAATATTTGCCTGTGTTTCCAATCTGAAATTCTTAATACTATAATGCTAAGCCATATGGTAATTCTCATTAAAAGTTGGAAAAATGTTTTGCTGGGGCCTATTTTGTTTTTGGACAATGGACATTGAAATAATCCAGATGAAAGTGGAAATTTTTATTTTTCCATATATTCATGTCAAAAATGGAGAAAGGATGTTCAAGGCAATCACTTATATAAACTGGTGAAACATTTGGCTTCGGAAGTCATCAGAAAGATCTCAGAATGATGTGCTAAGAAAATCCCCTCTCAAAGAGAGGAACACATACACATCCTGTGGATGGAACAAATACACAGACATAAATTTAACTGTTGCAGACTTGCTGAAGGGCTGGAACAGAAGCTACTACTACTACATTATCAATGGCAACCAAAAAGGAGTAAAATTGAAGCAATGGAAAACAAAGACTTCAGAAATATTCAAATCACCATTTTACTATCTAAATGTCTAGATGATGCATATTTGTATAAATTCCCCCCTCAATAAATTTTGAATTTTTGAAGCAATCTTTTACCTCACTTTGACACTGGGGACCACCTTATAGGATCACATGAAAAACAAGTTATCATACTCCCTCGGGTGGTAATAATCTCAAAGATGAAAAGAATTTAGACAGAATATAGTAATGAGAATATTGAGTTGAAAGAAATAAGCAGAAACTACAGGTAAATCTTACAATTAAAAGGAAAATGTTCTGTACATGTATGCTTCCAGGCCACATTGACAACCAAATTACTGGATCATTTAAGATAAAATTTAGTCAGAAAAGAATGCATATTAGCTTTAACACTCCAAAATTACCCTAGTGGATTGTACTATGGGAAAAATAACCCAGTATATATAAATATGTACAGTTTACTTGATGGTTACAAGTTCAGTCTGTGTTAGGCAGTGAAATCCATAGGCTCCGCTTCCGTTAATAGAAGTGATACCACAGGAGCAAATTAAAAAAAAAACTTTTTGTAATATTTAACTAATGATCAATTTATTCCCTGAAGGTTAGTACTTTCATGAGAGTTATTAGGAAAAGAAAGGGAGTGGGGGACATGTGTTTGAAAACGTTACTAACCAATCCATAAAACATTTCTATTTTCAGGTAAAACTGGCACTTGGAAAGATTGGCTGACAGTTCAGCAGAATGAAAAAATAGAGGAATGCATGAAGAGTAAATTGAACAGTCTTGAAATTGCAAAGATGTACATGACATCTTGATATTTCTAAAATTTACTTGGGTGAAATAAAGAAAACAATTATTTTTTTTTTTTTTTTATTCCCAGTCCAGAAACTGGAATTAATACATCCCTCATTTAAATGCAAATAAAAATACGTATATATTTTTTTTTACTTTTTTGTAATAACATTTAACAGTGATTAAACATAACCAACTTATATGTTGCTTTTGTAACAAATCTGATAAAATTGTGAGATTAGTATTCCAGAAAAATGTAAGATGTATTGCTAATAAAATAACATTTGAAATTGTTATAGCTAATTATTTCTTGTTCAGTTTAATCCTATGAACTTAATCCATTCACTTCTAATCCAATCCAACAGATAATCCCATGTTAATCCAATTCACTCTTTTTACCCAAAATTTTTCACACTGTCATATTCTTGTTTGTTTCTATTAGTTTCATGTTTTCTTCCTTTTTGTTACTGTTAATCATTTACCATAAATATTTTCAAGTTATTTCTTACAGAATTTTAACTTCATATACACAAATTACTAGTATTGCCATATTTTTATTTAAAAAATAAGTGATGAACATTATTTTATGACCAGATTTTGAACAATGTTAAGAATTGGAGAGATAAAGGGGGAAAAAACTTATCTTTTTGAAAATATTTTAAACTTTCGACACAGTAACGAATATAAAACACTTAAGTAGTGACATATCAACATAGGATAAAGTTTAACTTTCAAATATTAACCATGTTAAAAATTAATGCACAAATTAAATTAAAATCAACTTTTTTTTCCATATAATTATAAAAAAACAAAAAAAAAAAAAATAGTGATCCTCATCCTCAACTTTGTAAACAAAATGCAGTTTATATTACAAAGTCTCACAAGCATGGTGTATTATATTTCAGATAAGAACTGGAGGCCCATTTCAAATCTGACAGTTCCACTAAGAGCAACAATTTTTAGTTTGGGTTTGTGATAGTTCACTGCTGTAGTCAGTTTAAGAAATTCAAAGTTAAAAGTAAAGATTAAGAGTTTAATTAATTTGATCCAAAAAGTTTTCCTTTTAATTTTGATATATTTTTTTCTTATTACAATTAATGTCATTTTTGTGGAACTTGAGATTCACCAACTCCAACCTGCATTTATATTTTAATATTTGAATTAATTATGCAGCTTAAGAAAAAAAAATAGCATAAGAATTGTCAATTCTGAAACAAAAATAAGAAAACAAAAACATGAAAGCAATTTTTTTTTCATTGTTTAGAACTGAACTATTGTTATACTAACTCATTTTGTAATAAATATATTTTTTATAATAAAAGTACCTAGAAAAGAAATTTACTCTTAAAACCATATGGTTTAGTCACATGGTTAGGGTTAATGTTACACTAAGTTTATGATATCTAATATCAGATTAAATTTATTGAATTATGACATTAATATTATATAACATATCTTATAAATTACTATATTTATTTATTTTGTAGTATAAAAATATTACATTTGCCCTTATTTTGTTTTTTTTTAATGGTAAACTAAAATTGAACATATCTTTTTATTTTAAATACCATTTTAGAAAGAAAAAACAAATTACTTATAAAAAATCAAATTTTATCATCAATATATAATTATAGTTTTAAACAAACATATAAAAAAAAATATTAAATTAATTTTATGTGACAAATGACATTTTAAATGAATTCTGCAGTATAAAACAGAATTAAGGAAAAGTCTGTTAAAAATTAAACATTAAAATTAACTTTCTTGAGAGACTTATTTGTAAGACTAGAAAAAAAATCAGATTAAGGAATTATTTCTTTAAATAAAGTAAAATTAAAATATTACAGTATAAGTGTGGTAAAAATTCAACATGATAAAGTTGACCATTAGTGTATTTGCTTTTATGAATAAAAATTTCATAATGGTTAAATTAGCTTCAAAGTAACAAGATTCTTACATTACATTTTTTCTTTAGTGATTTTCCTACAAAAAAAAAAAAAAAAAAAAAAAAAAAAAAAAGTGTGTTTTTTTATAATAAACATGAAATAATATAGTATGTCTGAAGGAAATAAAATAGATCTTCTACTTACTAAATAAGCTAAAGTTGTTCCAAGTGTAAAAAGCAAAAATTTTTTAAGCTGACTACAGTAGCAAACCCAAACTAAAAATTGTCACTCCTTGGGAAAACAACAAGAGTTGAAATAGGGATCCAACTCTAGACCTCACTTGCACCATAAGTTGACCTGAGGTATAGAATATCATGCTCACAAATAATAATTAAAGTTTAAAAGCAAATTTTGTACATTTAGCTATCATGCATGCAAATTACATAGAAATATATTAGAAATTTAATTTTTCAAACCTTGATTTTTTAAAGAAACTACTAGAAAAAGGATTAAAGGCCAAACTTCTCATACACAAATTAAACCTATTCTATTTCCTGACCACTAATAATCCCTTTTTCTTTCTTTTGCACAACATACAGATTCAGCACTAAAATTTGCTCAAACAAGTTCTAAATTTTACAAAATCTGTATTTAATTGTTAATTTCTTTTCTCCTTTGCAACCAGAAATATTTTGTTTTAGCCATTTTCTACACCAAGACAAGCAGATGGAATTGCAGAACACCCAGTGAGCAACTATAACAAAAGCCAAAACCTTGTCTTCACCTTCTGGGTTCAAATGCAGTTGATACTAAAATTAAAAACATGAAAGTTTCACCACCCCCACCAGTCCCATGTTTTGCTGTATAAAGATATACATAAGCATTTGCGTAAATGAAAGTTCTGATGTACTTGGCAAATAAATTTCTATTTATTAGATTAACAGGTGCATAAATAGCTAGTGGATATATATATATATATATATATATATATATATATATATATATATATATGTATGTATGTGTGTGTGTGTGTGTGAATTTTTTCCTTATATACTGAATCCTCTTCAGTGTTATAATTTAGAAATAAACTGATGTCTGGAATAGATGGGGCTGTCTGGCTACTTAAATTTTTGACATTTTCCCCACAACACACACACACTTTAGTTTATTTTCCAACTTGTCTGTTTATTCCAACCTACCCATCTCCCCTCCTCCTAGAAACAAATCACAAATTAATTTTCCAAACTGCCCTTCTATTCCAGACTTAAGAATATAGCATTATTTGTGCTTCATTATTGGTGAAAATATTTTTAAAAATAAGACTCATCATATGTAAGGCATATTGAAGAGAAAAATAGCAGCTTATAAAACTGTCCATTGAAAATGACTTGTTCTTACTTTAGTCTAGCACAAGGTTAAATGGGTCTCATAAAAGAGCTCTGCCAGCCTGCAAAAGCCTGCATTTAAAACCATGACTTTTTAAGATTTACAAAAATTGTCAAATTTGGTACAATACAATCTTCCAAATGTAATGAATCTGCCTTAAGGACCCATGACATCAGTGGGAAATTTACAACTACTTAATAAAAGTTGTAAATTTATTTATTTTTATTAAATCACAAAAGATTCAGATCTGTGCTCCATACAATTTTATAGGCAGAGGATAATATTCAGAAACTAATTGATCTAATGAAGAAATCTGTCAATTCAAGCTTAACACAGAAGAAAACATGACTAAGAACAATACATATTCCATCCCTTTCAGTTGTGGCAAAGGATGCAAAGTTGAAACCATTCAAATCCTTTAAGTAAAGCTGGGGGAATATCAAAAAGCCATAATTAGGGGCAAGACAATGAAATCAGGTATGGCTGATCATGTATTGAGAGAAATTAGCAGTCACAAACCTCTGTTGAATGATGTAAAATTGCTGGACAGGGGATCAAATGTCTGAAGGAATTAGCACATATACTAGACTATAAGGGCCTCCTCAGTTGGTCTAGCATAGAAATAAATGCCCAATGAGAGCTGTTAATAAAGAAAGATAAATAACGACAAAAGCTTCAGCCACAGAAGTAAGAATGAAAGCTACAGTGTGGCAGCAGTAAGCAAGATAGAAGAACATTAGGTTTAATGCTCAGGACAATAGTCAAGAGAATTAAATCATTGGTTTGTGAATCTGGTGACATAGTAGTCATGTATTCAATCCCTGGGCTGGGCAGTACAAACTTAAATTTAGCAATAACAGAACATATGCACTAAGAACAAGATATCTGTAAACATGGACAGTGAAACTACCCTCTGTATAATAAATTAAGGGGTCAACCTGAAATTCCCTAAAGGTTACCAAATCAACAGGAGGGCACAATGGTTGGAATGTGTGATAATAACAAAGATAAAGACAATAGTCTGAATATAAATAACAACTCCTCATCTTAGAAATTCAGACAGAAAATTGTAGGTATTTACAAAGCATTGCTTTGTTTGGTACAAGGCCACAAGTCCTAAGGGAAGCTGAACTTATTAAAAAAAAGCTTATGAAATGTAAGCGATCTGGGATTGCAAAAGAAATGTTTGTCGCAGATTATTTCCACTTCACCAAGAATAAATCACTAAGTTCAGACTTGAACATCGTGGACAGAAAGAAAATGCCAAAAACTCGATTCACAAGTACTATTTCACAAATCACAATGCACGCAACCAGTCAGAAAAATAACTCCCTCGGCAGGCAAAATCGCCGACTTTTTTCCTCCCGATTCGAGAACACCAACTGCTTTTATTGGCCGAATGTTTTCTTTTCCATTCATCGACAGCTGGGAGAGGATGTTCAGTAATTTGCATATCAACATACTTTATAGAGACTCCTGCGATGGACTTGTTTTTTTTTAATTCAAATATTCCATTTTCAGCATGTCATGCTGAATATGTGCCCTTTTGTTTGGTAAGTAATTTTCTTTTTTGCCATAGAATACACGCGACACACTGTTGCTTGGTTTGACGAGGCAAGTCGCCGTTTTCTTCGCTATACTCCCCCCTGATCTCACTATCACAAATCGAACAGCCTGGAGCAGCTCTCTTTATCCTGGTGCTTCGTCGTAATGGCAATATTTCCCTTAAGCGTATCGGAGAGTCGTCTCCTGAGGAGTAATCAGACGTATCTTGAGTTTCCGGAAGTTCTGTGTTTGTAGAAGCATTGGATTCACAAATCTCAATTATCCGCTCACTGTCAGACAATGAATCATCATCGGATTCGCTCGGCGATGTATCAGAATCAATGAAAAGGCGAAGATCTTTTACATGCCATGGCATCCCGTCAACTAGTATTGTTTGTGGACTTACAATGTCCGTCACGCAACCCAATTGATACCTGGAGGTACACCGGCCATGAGGAGCTTTCACTCATACTCTGTTCCCAACTTTGTATATATCGTGATACTTACAACAATCAGGTGGTAATGTTGTAGTAATTTCCTTTACTTTCAGTTGGTAACGGTGAATCATATTGGCAGGCACATTAGTCGACGAAATATCATCCTTCGGCATGATATTATGCCAATATACTGCCTCCATTATCGAACACTGCTTTCTTGATGCAATTCGCTTTATGCTCCGATGAGATCTTTCCACTATACCGTTTCCTGCAGGAACATAGGCACAGCAAAAATGAAATTGGACTCCCCAGTCATCCAAGAAATCTTTAAAGGACTTACTGCGAAATGCAGTGTCATTGTCGGTCAGGATTTCTGATGGTGGGCCTCGTTCAAAAAAAATACCTTCTAACTGCCGAATGACACTTCTTGAGTCTTGTTGAAGCAGGCGTCGCCATATCGCAAATCTACTAGGGCCACAATCAATTAACGTAAGGTAGTGTTGCCCACCATAATGTGTAATGTCCATTCCTAAGCGGGTCCAGATTTCAATCACACTTAGGTTGCCACGAGGCCAACGACTTAAGGCTGGGTCAATTGACTGGCATTCTTTACATTTTCTGACCACTGCCTTGACGGCCGCCTTGGATGTCGTAGTGTAGACTCGTCTCACAAAGTATAGTGTCTGCCTGACGCCAGGATGTCCACTCTGGCAATGTATGGCACGTATCTGATCAGGAGAGGTTTCATTCACCATGGAAGCACATATCAGGCGTGTTGGTTCGGTTTCCTTCTTTATCATCTCATACCATCTTTGCGGTACCCTGGTGAGCTTATCCGCTCGATTCTCACTCGACATTACTAAACTTATTGTGATCAATAAGTTATACTCTTGAATCAGCTTTTCAAGAGTACTCAATTGCCTCCGGATCAGCATCTCACTTGCCACCTTAGTTCGTATTCTGACTTTGCTTTGTTTGATACCCGCCAGTCCGTGAAGAGATGTAGCTCCATTGCGCCCCACTGTAATGCTAAATTGACGCCCTTCAGAATAGCATCCAATTCTGATGAATTGATATGTTGGGCGTCTTTCACAGGTCGCAGCCAACATGTGTCTTCTACAACACTTCTGTCAACCTCCAACGAAACCCCTGTGGCGACAGAACTTGCATCGACCCATACCTCATAAGCGTGTTCACTTGTGCACCACTTACCGTGCACAGGGTCATTCTGGCGTATTCTTTCCGCTATGTCCTCAATCATGTTCTTAATGGGAGCATCTGTCACTTCGTCGTCCCAACCAGACGTGATCGATACTGTCCTGCGTTTTACAAATGATGCAGCAACACGAAGCCACCCACACACAGAAATGTGACCCACCAGTTTTCCACACCACGAAAAGACATTACGTCATGTCAGGACCTCAGGAACTGATGAAATGCCATTTTCACATGTCCACTTAAGCGTGTTGTTATCTTCCGCAACATGTAAACCCAGCACACGTGTGCCATTCCGTAACCGCTCCGGATTCTTGCAGGTCAAACCAAACGCAGCCAAGTGCTCTTTCACGCGAGCTGCTGAAATCATGCTCTCGTCAACATGTCATCAATATATGATGAGGTTGCCCATCGAACGGACTCATCTTTCGCCAACGCAGCGTCCACAATGGCCTTCATTATGGCTGGTGCAACATTCAACCTGAAACCCATTCGGGTCAAGCAATATCTTCGCCCCTTGAAAATTACAGTTTGAAAGGGCCAAAGTGACTTTTGGATATGTACTTGTAAATAGGCCTGCCGTAGGTCAAGGATAGCGACATCTGGTCCTTTTTTTACACCACTCCCTCAGTTTCTGTGTGCACACATCAGCATGCGTGTGCATCGAGACACTCATTCAGCTCTCGATAGTCTAATACTGGCCGCACTTTATTTTTGTTTTTCTGCATCACCGCCATCAACAGAATTAAACCTTTTGGAGGACCAAGTTCCTTTACAGGATAAGGCTGCAACCAACCGTTATCAAGCCAGGTCTGCAGCTCACAGTCGTATTCCTCCTTGACTCCTGTTGGTATTGGGTACTCGGGCATCCGATTTTGCAAACTCTCAGGTGATCGACCATCAGACCACTTCCATGATGCGAACCATATCTTCTGGTTTGGGTTGAATTCAGCGCAGAAATCAGGTTCTATTTTAATAGCGGTGTAACAAACTATCCCATGCTTGGGAAACCGTACATCGCCACACTGTGTTATTTGGAGTCCGCCCAACTTTTTAATGGCATTGAATCCAAGCAACAAGTCAAAACCAAGTAGCTCTCCATCCACTACCAAGACATCGATTTTGAGGGGGTTTGCGTTGTCCACGCCAAGCTTAATACTTCCAACTCCGCAACATTTGAGTGTATTTCCGTTTACGGTGAGTACATTCACCTCAGTCCAGGATTGACAGGCTGACTTACTCACGAGTGTCTGTGAGCAGCCAGTGTCCACCAGTGCCACTCTCTTAATTCCGTTCACGTAAATACCCAAGATGGATAACACTTCATTCATAACTCGCTTATGGAAGAGACCGGCGCTGATGTCTTGTCCCCTTCATTTCCCTGGACACAATGAAGCAATGTGGCCTACTTCTTGACACCGGAAGCAACATATTGTTGTGCGTGACCCGCATGGCTGATGGCCATCTTTTCTTCGAACTGGGCAATCGCTGGCAAGGTGATTCCATCCAGAGCATCAATAACATCGCATACTCTCCAGACATTTAACATTTGGATGTTTATCAGCTCTGCCTGGTGAAATGGTAGCCGCAACCATTTCCTCAGTTGCAATTTGACCTTTCATTATGGCCCGAGCTCGGTCCAACAGTTGGTTTGTATTCATGTCTTCCATCCTGGAAGACGCGCGCAGTAGTTGCTTGACTTGCGCTGGTAACCCTGCTATGAATGCACATGCTAATTCTTGCTCTGATATCCAGTCAAATAGAGCAGCTAGCTTCTTCAAGTCGGCTAAAAACACGTTGACTGAAAACACATTCCGCGAATTGTTTGTAAGCCAAGAAACAATCCGGTGCAAAGGCAATCTTCAGGGCTCGTTTTATTTGCTCGACATCTAATTTTTGTTCAGAGTTTAACTGATGGTAAACAGCAAATGCTCCACCCGTCAACCTCAAAGGAAGAACATGTTCAACCTTTTTAATTCCACACAAACAAGTTCAGCCTTCTCAATCCATTCAGTAACTGCTTATCCGGTCATTGAACCATCAAACGCTGGTATCAACTTGACATCAAATGTCTTGTCTGTCATAGTGCCGAAATAGTTTATAAATGATCTGGGATTGCAAAAGAAATGTTTGTCGCAGATTATTTCCACTTTGCCGAGAATAAATCACTAAGTTCAGACTCGAACATCGCGGACAGAAAGAAAATGCCAAAAACTTGATTCGTAAGTACTATTTCACAAATCACAATGCACGCAACCAGTCAGAAAAATAACTCCCTCGGCAGGCAAAATCGCCGACTTTTTTCCTCCCAATTCGAGAACACCAACTGCTTTTATTGGCCGAACGTTTTCTTTTCCATTCATCGACAGCTGGGAGAGGATGTTCAGTAATTTGCATATCAACATACTTTATAGAGACTTCTGCGACGGACTTTTTTTTGGGGGGGTGGGTTAATTCAAATATTCCATTTTCAGCATGTCATGCTGAATATGTGCCCCTTTTGTTTGGTAAGTAATTTTCTTTTTCGCCAAATTTTGTCGCCATTTTCTTCGATATATGAAACTAAATAGTTGTCTACTTTTAACGTAGTAGGCTGCAATGAGAATCCAAAAGTATTTTAGTTTCCTTTATTACTGTCATTATGACTAAAATACACAAGGTAACTATGAATCACACACTAGTTTCATGTTTAAGGTTCAATAATTACTGAAGTTTAATATAATTCATTTAAACTAAAGCCATGTCTGCCATAAGGTCACAAACTAATGAAGAATTGCAACACAATGCATATGATTAAACAAGTATAGAAAATATAATATACAAATGACTAACAGTGGGTAATTAAATGATAAAATGGAAGAACTCATTAAACTCATTAAACATTTTGTCTTTCAAAAAGACTTCTCCAGATTCATAGTGGTTTTATCAATGGAGTTTTATACATCTTGGCAGATAGGGAGGAAATGCAGCAAATATTGGTTAAAATTTTACTTTGGGAAATACTGAAAATACAGGGATACATAGCTTTAAGTTTTTTAATGTAAGTTTTTTGTATCTGATGCATAGCCTAACCAAATTCATTCAGCTATCATGCTTTTTAAAAAATATCCCAAATTGTAGCATCAGTATTTCTCTTATAAAAGAAGATTTAACAAGTGTGAATTGTAAGATCTCTCCCACTTCCAAATAAGCATGCATGCTATTTTCTGTAAAAAGGAAAAAAAAATATGAAAACAATTGTCATTTCTAACTAAAACCTTTATCATTACCATATTTTCTTGTGCATAATACAACTTGAATATAAATATGACCCCTTGTTTCTGAAACTAAAAACAGAGAATAAATTCTATCCTTGACATTTAATTATGCTGATTCTCAAAAGAACAAATGTTGATGACATATCAAATACCTTTTGTAAACAATTGTTATCAACATCTGTCTACTTTATGATTTATTGTGCTGATTACATTTTCACAATCTTTGTTTCAAATAAGAGGTTTTTTAAGCTGAGTAAATATTTCTGAAACATGTACTTGTGTATACATTTCAGAAATGTTTACTACTTCCATTTTTGCCTATAATTTTTGTTGAAAATGTCTCATACATAAGAAAATATGGTATATATTAAGCATGTCCACTGTTTTCGCGGAAAAACAGCATAGCGTAAATGAAAAATGCCACAAACTTAAAGAAAATAAAGTATTATCGTCAAAATGCTTATGTTATTATTTAGAGAAAAGAAAAAAGGTATTTTTTAATTATTTTTTGAAATTTTTAATATTTTCTAACACGTTCGAAATTTTGGTTAAAGTCGTCTTTGTTTACGTCATCGCGCGACGTTTAAAATAAAATAGTTTTTTTTTGCGTTTTTTTACCGTTGAAAACATATTGATTTGGAAATTCTTGTAAAAATAAAATAATTGTCCAATCTTAATGAAATTTTCAGGACTTATTCACAAATCAATGAAATTATTTTTTGAAATATTTTTTTTAGAAAATTTTGGTAAAATTATATTTTTTAAAATATGTTACCCCACATTTACTTAATTTAATGAAATTTCGCCCAAAACCTTTTTGGTTCCTGATTTTTTTTTTTTTGTTAAAAGTAGGAGTCTTCCAAGATGGTAAATAACCTAATTTTCTTTCACAAATTTGAGCTACTTAGCTGAAAATCTGCTCTGAATTGAAAAATAATGAATCCAATAAAACTATGATATTACCTAATTAGAAAAGCTTTTAATTGCTTTTGTAAATAAGGACATTATTGTCTGAAGAAATAATTTTTTTCTGATGAATAATTAATTTTTACAAGAATTTTTTCGTTTTTTAAGAAATTTTAATTATAATAATTTATAATAGTTTTAAATCGTGTAAAGCTCTGTATTAGGAGGGTTCCTCGATATTATGTACTAATTAAGTAGAAAAAAAATTTACGAATCCAAAATTGCTAAGTTTAATAAATTTAGTTGCGCTACTTTTTTTAAAAATAATTTCTTATGTTGTATTTTTTTACTTAATACATTCCTTATTTCCATGTATGATATACAGAAATTGCCATTATTATAACAAGGTCATGTGATCTAAGGGTTTTGTCCCTTTACGTGGCCTTTTCAAAACATTTCGTTTGTTACTACAAGTTGTATTTTCCGTTCAAAAGTTTAAACTTTAAATTATTTTTTCTTTTTTTCATTTACTATTTCACTAAATAATTTTATTTTATGTATTGTATTGTGTGTCATATTCAAATATAATAATTTTTTAAAAACTCAGACTTAAAAAATTATGTCATTTATGGTCATCAGTAGTAGCTGTCATCGGCTTTTCGTCAATCAACCATTATCAATGAGATCGAACAGATGAACGGGACCGCTCGTTAATAATTGGTTGTATATTATATTTTTATGCTATAAGTAACAAAAGATTTCTTTGAAATCAGATTACTTTAACTTTAAATTTTTAATTTTACTAAAATAACGTGTCAGAATTTTTTTTTTTTTTTTTTTAATATTTTAAAATCGATAAATTTGTGTTTGTTTACAAATTTCTTAAAATTAAGAAAATGGCCGTTTTTAAGAAAATTTAAAAATTTGAAATTAAATTTGACAATCAAATGTATATAGTTTCTATCTGAAATACACCAGAATTGTTTAATTAATAGAAATCATAAATTTAGTTATTAAACTTTCAATTAAAGCTAAAATGAAATCTTCAAGAATGTTTTTTCATTATAAAAAATTCATTTTAAACTTAGGTATCGAAAATTTATGCTGAAATAGTGGAGGTACTTAGTATATATTTTTTCTTTTTTTTAAATTGGCATAGGCCCATATATATATGCTAAGCATTTCCTTCAATTTTGTAAACTAGTAGAGTCAATATCTAAATCCCTAACCCCAGTCCTGCATGACCCCAATGACTGGCAGATCAAGTCTGTACCCTTTGATATAGGATGATTGATGCACAATAAAAAAAATTTCCAATTTATATAAATGTAAAGAGAAAGACCCATTATTTTGGATCAAAGAATTTACAGTACAATGAAATATCCCCTTTTTTATTATCAATTTTAATGCTGCTGTAGGTTAGAGTATAGTGTCTTCATTCACTTCAAACACGAATAGGACTCCTCTCTGCAAGGTGTGAGGATCACCATTCAAAAGGAAACTTTAGATGAACAATTAAAATCTAAGATTTTTATTTAAAAAATTGTTTGGCCAATATGACAGTTGAATTAAACAGATGAGCCATAAGATACATTTAAGCAAAATGTGAATTTTACTTGCTCTGATTGTGATCTTGTTGCAGATTTGACAACCAAATATCTCAGAAGCAATTGGGCAGTGCCAAATTCATGCAACATTATCATAATCAAAATATGGCTAAAAACAACTTTAAATCCAAATATTAAAATCAGTCCTTAAATTAATTCACATTTCTAGTACATACATTTTGTATAACCATCAAAAAGATGCAATATTTGATTATAAATTTTATTTATGTAAATAATGTTAGCAAAACTTTCGTTTCCAAATACTGATTAAACAGGATTAATTTATACTCAGTAAATTTATCTTTCCCATAATAATAGTAACAAGATAAATCTGTTCTTTTATTATTTGTGTGTACTGTTTTTTTTTTCAAGTCATCCAATACATGCAATGTTCCACATGGAGGATCTCTATGTTGTCCTTGATTGCACACAATGTGATGTTGATTGTTACATATATTTTATTATTAGTTTTGACTTGCTTTCTTTTTAATTTAGTTTTAACACATTTTCTTTCTTTTTTTTTATCTGATCAATTCTTGGTTTTTAAATCAAACCACAGGATTCCAGAATATTGGATGAGATACTAATTGGCATCCCCTAACTTGAGAGCTTGTCTTTCCTAGGTGATACCTTAACCAATTAGGCTGCCAAAGTTGTCATATTAAGGCAATGTTCTCATCCTTCACCTTTCTGCCTTTATTTCTTCTTATTTATTCGATAGTTTCATGTTAATGACCTTGTAATGCCATACTAGCTTAAAAAATGTGATAAAAAGCAACAATATGAAGAATTAGTCAAAATTAACAATAAAATATGTATAATAATGAAAATACTTCAGCTTTGAATTTCAAAACAATTTAAGATTTGTGGTTTTTTTTGGAAGTTTCTTTGTTTTTATATCTAAATTATTACTTCTTTCTTTATGGAAAAAAAGTTATGATGAAGAAAGAACCCAAAAGAATATTATTGGTGGACACAGATATGAAGAAAGTTGTCTGGATAGCTGAGGTGTTCACAAAGCCAAAGGATTGGTGTCTCCCATGGAACCTCAATGCCTTGAGTTATAACCTGTACTTTGGACTTGCCTAGAAAAAGAAAAAATATAATTACTAAGTACAGTTATATTTACAGCATATGGAAGAGAGAAAAGTCTGTAAAAAATAAAACAAAACTCAAAAATCCCATCATACATACTTCTAATTTTGAAACAGAGTATGAAGTAATTAATATATTTTAATAATATATGGTGTTCCAATAACTTGGACCTATTTTAAGTTTAAGCATCTAATGAGTTTTTTTCTTTTTCTTTCAGATTTAACAACTTAAGTTTTTGGCAATTTCAACCATGGAAAGATTAACAATCAAACAAGGTATTAAAATTATCAAGGCCTATTATGAAAATGGACGTTCAAACAGAAATGCATTTCACACACTTCGCGACCTTTTTTTGGTCAACATAATCGACTAACCGAGAGTGCATTTCGAAAAATTATTCATAAATTCAAACAAAATGGTTCAGTGGCAGATGTGAAAACACCATTGTGTGCTTGTTTACACCATTCAGCTGAAAACAATGCTGCAGTGCACGAGAATGTGGCCAAAAATCCAGACCCCCCTCTATTTGTCATCGTGCGCAGGAATTGAACCTCTCCACAACAACATTACATTGAATTTTGACAAAAGATTTGTCTCTACACACTTACAAAATTCAATTGACACAAGAACTGAAACCGGCTGACCATCTGGAGCGCCATACATTTGTCAATTGGGTTCACAAGCAAAAACAAGCTGATGAAGATTTTTCACAAAAAATCCTCTTTAGTGATGAAAGTCAATTTTATCTTGGCGGATTTATTAATAAGAAGAATTGTTGCATTTGGGCAAAGGAAAATCCAAAGAAGATTGCTGAAAAGCCACTGCATCCACAAAAGGTCACTATTTGGTGTGCAGTTTTTGCTAGCGGAATCATTTATTTATAAATTTGAAAGTCCATTTTCATAATAGGCTTTGATAACTTTATCACATTTTTTGATTGTTAATCTTTCCATGGTTGAAATTGCCAAAGACTTGAGTTGTTAAATCTGAAAGAAAAAGTAAAACATCATTAGACGCTTAAACTTAATTCACATTTAAAATCAGTCCAAGTTATTGGAACACCCTATATAAGACTGAAAAAAAATTATTTACCATTTTAATTACTTGATAGCTCCTTAAAACTTTGTATCTTTTAGAATGGGTGTAAAGGACTTAATGTTCTTTATTAAAAAAAATGTCTTTCTGTGAAAAAAAAAAAAAAAAAAAACACACACAAACATTAACCATCAATAACCTGGCATCATTAGGATGTGTATAATGCCAGACAAGTGCTTTTGCTGGATTACAGATGGTTATAATAGAATACACTTAACCCAACTACTAACCACTTCATCTTACCTTTAAATATGCTGTAAATCTGTACATGTTGATTAATAAAGGAAAAATAAAGATTAAAGGAAAATCAAGTAAAGTTTTAATGAAATACAGTTAAAATAAAGGTTACAGGTAATTCTGTGGGCTTGAGAAAGTTCATTACCACTGCTTTGAGAAACCTGAAAATGCTCTCATAGAAATTAGAACCAGATTAGGCAGTGCTGGATTAATGTTAGTCAACCTGTATTCATTTTCTACTTTGCCGCTTTTCTCTGTCAAGCTCAACTACTTCAAGTCAAACATTTTTGCCGTGACAGGATTATGAAATAAAAAAAACAAAAAACTTCCATAACTAAATACTGGTTGCACAATTATATTCCAGCAATGTAAAGTTTTGCATTTGACATTATTTATTGCCACTGGAGGTCTTAATTTATACTCAGTAAGTTAACATATGTTAGTTATTGCAGACAATACATTTTCATTTTTAAGATATTCTAAGACATAAAAAGCTGACCTGAGAAATGATTATAGAAGCAATAAAAAGATCTTACCAGTCACCTAAAGTGCTTGGGATATTTTGCACATTCAGAATATAAAGCCATCAAAAATATTAACATGAAAACTTACTTTCTTCAGCATCAAGTTCTGGTAAGGTTTGTCGTATCAAATCGGCTAAAACTTGTACTGTCCCATTCTCATCAACTGGCTTGAACAGTTGTTGGTTGTATGAGCCGTCCGACTGAAGGTAAAAGGGAGAAGTCTTTAAAAAAAATTACAAAATGATTAAGAAATAACATTCTATACAATTCTCAATAAGTCTCAGTGCATGTTACAGAAATTGTGATTATGTAATGTGCTTCATAAAAATAAGATTACCAAAATACCAGTTGATCTTTGACCAAGATTATTGGATTGAAAGGTTACTAGAATAAGTAATAGAAGTCAACTTACCATGTAAGCTTTGTATGGAATGTACTTAAACTTTTCTTCTCCCGACTCCATTAATTTTCGATTGACTGACCAGAACTGATCAAATTTATCTGAGAAAAAAAAAATTGAACAAATAAACTGTTTAGAAAAGAATATGGTATTAATTTGCAATTGAATGAAAATTTAATAACAAATCTGAACTGATAATTAACATCTAATAGAAAATTAATATCAAAATGATAAATTTGCTGTAATAAAGATATTAGATCACTAGAACTGTCAATCTACCAAGGCTGATTTATTCTTTAAGCATTAATCATATCGGCATACCCCCTCCTTCCTTCAATGGTTGCCTCAAACCTTTTCTCTTTCCTTCATCGTCATTGCTACCCTTTGAGCAACAACCTAACACTTTCAACGTTAAGGAACATGACTGAGTGGGTGCTCATTCCAAAACAAAATGCTTTGACAGTTAGCATTTGCTGCCAGTCAAAGGACATGTGATTTATTGGATCCCCACCAAAAAGTATCCACGTGCAAGAAACGACCTGCAGGTATCGAGTTGGGAAGACGTGTTTTCTGTCTCTCCCTCTTCACCATACTCTTCAAATACCTAGACTTCAGTAATAGACTTTTTATAGTCAATTTCTTTGCCTGAAGCTACCTTTCATCATCCTTGACCAATCTTAGCCCAACTTTCCAACCTTACCTCCTGTCCAAAGAAATAAGCATTCAGCACAAACCCTCAGTATCAAACAGACCTTAGCTCCTGTCCAAGTAACAAGTCAGTCAGGAACCCACAAGTCTTCATACGTGGTATTTGTATCTTCTGGATCTTTCCCTTTGGTCTATACTTCATTCTAAATGACAAACGTTTTCTTGCAATTTATAAACTCGGTGATTCTATCTTGGTCAAACTCGTGTCAGAGTCTCATAACCAACCGGGTTAATTCTGTTTCTAAGTCTCAACCTTTGATTCTTCTTTTACCAAAAGAAAACATTCATAGACAAAGTTGCCTCACTTGTACCGACTATTCCAAAAAAAAAAAAATAAAATAAAAGGAGATTCTTACAATTAATCTTTTCCATGTTTTTTGGCTATTTCCTCTTCAAGAACATTTGGCACCAGCCATTACTATTTTTGGCACACAACAACGTTCGACCATCAACATCAACCTCACATTGTACAGATTTGCTGGACCACTACCCAGAAACCAGGAACGACACTGCATTTTTTCCTTTTTTTTTCATCCTGTCAATTTGTTGTTAAAAATAAACTTATGTTTTGTTATGCCTCTCATACCTCATTCGTGTTTGTCCATTCTCTACCATTGCTAACCTTGTCATGAACCATTGATATTCTAAAGGAATATCAAATACACTTATATGTGGGAGTCTGGTGGTCTGACACAAGGCCATACATAAAAAACCTCACTAGGCAACCAGGCTTCCCCTATAATCAATTCCTTTTATGTCAGTATTATGTCTAAGACTTACTGAGAGTTTTGAAATGAATCACTTGGAAATGGAAAAATATTTAATAAAAAAATTTCTTTGTTCTAAGTCTTCTTACTCTGGAAAAGAATCTGATAGTAATTCAAGATAATTTGTAGAGGGTGAAGATGACAGTGAAGACAACAGTGGAAGTGATGATTGTCCTGAAGTAAGTTAACACAATGTCCCATAAAATATTTCTTTCTCTTGTATCCTTTCTTGGATAATGAACCATATAGCAATTCAAGACAATTGTAAATGGTTTGGTTTGGTTTGTTTTACAACTGCAATGGATTATCAAATGCCAACAAAATTTTTATTGCTGGTAATGTTTTTTTTTTTCAAAAATCTATTGCAGCTAGTATTTTTTCCAAAAATATATTGCTGGTAATATTTTGTATGTAATAATTTTTCCTTCAAAAAAGCCTTGCTGGCAATAACTCTTTCTTCAAAACTATATTGCTGGCAATAATTTTTCCTTCAAAACTATATTGCTGGCAATAATTTTTCCTTCAAAACTATATTGCTGGCAATAATTTTTCCTTCAAAACTATATTGCTGGCAATAATTTTTCCTTCAAAACTATATTGCTGCCAATAATTTTTCCTTCAAAACTATATTGCTGCCAATAATTTTTCTTCAACAATGTATTCCTGTTAATTTTCCTTCATAAAAGTATTGCTGGTAAAAAATTTTTCTCGAAAATGTATTTCTGGTAATAATTTTTCCCTCAAAAATGTATTGCTGGTAATAATTTTTCCCTCAATTAATACCTATTTTTACACCTCCACAGTAATTTTGGCCCCTGTTTAGTGGGTAGACTATTTGCCCATATTTGGGACCCTAATAGGTGCACCCACCATGGGTCAGGGTGGACCTGGGAACACCAGCAATTAAGAGGTGGTTCCATGCTCCACAAAACCCCTTGATCAGAGACCTTGCTGTCAGATGTAGTTTATGTCTTACCCAGGATGCGGATGTAGTTTATCATCGTACCCAGGATAAACAATTGTAAATGGTAATGAAGGCAATGTAAGTAATGATTGTGCTGGAACAGCAGACAAGATATTCTGCACACAAAAATTTTGCAGTTCCAAGTGATTAACCAGCAATTCAATACTTTTTTTTTCCAGAACCTTATTTAATGACATGCAAAGTGATGTTTGTTATTGCCTGCAGCTTTTGTTTAGACAGAAAGAATTTCATTGTACATTTATTTTTTCAACATTATCTTCCTGATTCTTGATAACATTAAAAACAACAGTCAGAATATCTTCTTTAGGTATTCTCATGAACTTTTTGACAAAGATTTTTTTTTTTTTTTAAATATTTACATTCTGACAAATATCCTCATTTTTGATATCTCAATGCTTTGGGTGATGTTCCCTCTGACCTTCTTTCAATATGGATAAACTTCAGAGAATTTCAAACTGAACCCTTTATTTAAATCTACAGGGAAAATAGTTTATGGAATTAAAAGGTGAACCATAACTGAGCTGTATTAAAAAGAACAAGATGAGATAACCCTAAGTATGAATAGTGGAAGGAGAACAATCTACCCCCATAGATTAAATAAAGGCTTCCATTCAAAATTCCTTTATGGCTATCTAGATCTACAGACACCTGAAGAAGGCCAGAGGGCACAACGGCTGAAACATTATGATAATAACAAAGACAAGGACAGTAGTCCAAATGTAAATGACTTTTCATTCTATAAATTCAGATGGGATTTTTGAAAAGAATATTCAATAGCAACAATTTAACTTCAAAGTAATCCTCACACTACAGTCTCTTGCCTTGAAGTAGTCAAGAGCAAATTTTGCATTCCATTAACCCTTTTAGTCTTATGTCCCTAGAAATTATTTGTTAACAATCCTAATTGTTAATTTATTTAAATAATCCCATAATACTGTTCAGACATTTCCTCTCACCACTAAAAAACTAGTTTAAAAATATATTGGCTCTAACAAGTAGTAGTTATTTAAAGTCTTCAGGAATTTACTAATGTAAAAAAAAAAAGAAAAAAAAAGAAAAAAAGAAAGAAAGTTTGTTCAAAAGTCATATTGAAATGGTTAATCATAAAAAGATTTTTTTTAAATTACCATTTAACAATCCCAGTCATAATAGTTTTTGGCCTTTCTTTTGCATTCTATTAACCCTTTTGGTCCTTATAGGATACAAATCTCAAGAAATTATTTGTTAATGATCTTAATTGTTGTGGTAAGCTATAACTAGCTAGAAGCATTCACTACTATTTTTCTAGTAGTTTAATCTTCAATGTTAGGACTAGTTTAGCCACCAGCTGTATCAACTGCTATTTATATAGTAGAGATTTGCATATGAATACAACAATTGTTAATTAAAATAATCCCACTAATGCATTACATAATACTATCCAGACATTTTTCCTCACCCCTAAAAAAAATAAAAAAATAAAAACTATTTAAAAATACATTGAATTTAAAGAGTGCTCGTTATTTAAGATCTTGTGAATTCATTAATAAAAAAAAAAAAGTTTGTAAAAAAGTCAGAAAAAAAAGTAAAAGGTTAATCATAAAAATAAGAAAATTACCATTTAACAATCCCAGCCATAATTGTTTGTGGTCTTTCTTTTGCATTCCGTTAATCACCAAACTACGGTGCTTCAATGCATCTGCCTCCTTCACCATTGACATAAAATGTGACTCCACCACTTCTTTGTTTGGACAATGAAGCAACTCTTCTTCTGGAAAGTTCTGAAACAAATGTGAATTTGGTAATATAGTAATTACGAGTTCAATTCCTTGACCAGGCAGTGTGTACTTTAACTCTTTGGAAATGGGGCGAGCAATAACTGAACAATATTAAAAATAAGATGGAACGAAAACGGTTTACCTCCATAGATTAAATAAAGGGTTTAGTTCATGTAGGTTAAGCAAATTGATATACACCTGATGATGGCCAGATGGCACAACAACCAAACCACAGAGATGACAATAGTTCAAATGTAAATAGTGTAAATGATAACTCTTCATCTTAGAAATTCAAATGAAAATGTGACCAACTTTGTATTTCTACCAAAGCATTTTTCTATGCCTATCTCTATTTACCTACCTACATACAAGATCTCTTTAAAAAGAACCCAGCCCTAAAAATAAAAATAGCCTACATAAGAAAATGGTGCCTTAATCATGTACAAAATATTCCTCTTGGTACCTTACATTTGTCCCAGTATTTTCACAACAGTCTGCAATGTTCTTTTTCAGGTTAACAATCAGCTCCATCTATGTATTCTCCTTAATCTTATCCAAAGTCTGAAATTTCCTTTCTTTCAACAGTAACAGGCAGAAGTTACAGAGAACTAAATCTCAACTATAGAGTAAGGTTAACATATCTGAATTAGGGCTCAAAACCGATTTTAAATAACCAGTTTTCATATGATGATCACTAAAACTGAATCTAATTTGCCAAAACCGATTTTAGTGTTTGTAGTTTCCACTTTCCATGAAACATTTCTCTATTTTTTCCTTTGAAGAAATATCATTGTAACTGCAGTCAGTCAGCCTTTAGCTCGCTGAGTGCTGTCTGTTTCATTGAAATAGATCACAACATATCAATTCTCAACTTCCTGATCAGCACCTTGTCATTTCCTTCCCTAACCATTCGCCAACTCCTAGAATTTGAAGGTTACAGACTTTATTCATAGCAGGCACCAAGGAAACGTTGTTAGTGTTAAGTCAGGTGATCTTTCCCCATTGAGTATACATAATAACCAGTTTCAGATTTATTTCAAGGAAGCAACACTAACTAGATTTTCTCTCTATTTTACAATAGGTTTTAAAGTGTGATAAGTTTTATAGTTTTCCTTTTAATTATCATCAGCCCTAACATGATAAAAAGAAAATCAACTGTGTGGAATTTTTTCATTTGGAAAAACAAAGATGAAGCTCAATGCAGTAAGTGTGAGAAGACCATGAAATCTTCTGGAGAATCTACCACATCTCTGATTTTGTATTTGAAAAAAATTCATCTAATTGACATAAATCAAGATGCAAACCAGACTCTTGCAAAAATGGCAAGAACAATGGAAGACTTTTTAACAAAGAAATCTATGGAAGAAGAGATTTCAAAGTTAGCTGCCATAGATAAATTTTCTTTCAATTCAATCACCAAAAGCAATTTTATACAGACAAATTTTCATGAGGGACAAATATAATTACTGCCAACATCTGCAAATGGAGTCAGGAATATGGTAATGAATTACTACATAACCAAGAAAGAAGAACTTATTCATTATTTTGATTCTAGGGACTTTTGTGCTGAGGATTCACTACTCATTGACATTGGATGAATACACATCAATTCAAAATAAGCAATATATAAACATAAATGTTCATGTGGAAGACAACCATTGGACAACTCTTAATCTCAGACATTAAAAAAATTCACCAATTAAAATCTCTTGTATTATGTTAATATTCTACCTTGAAATAATAAGAAAAAACATTGATAAAAATACCAACGTTTTAGTGCAAAATAATAAAAAGTAAAAAAATTGCTTTAAGCATTCATCATATTAAGTTGATTGTTCATAGGATGTGAACACATTTAGTAAAAGAGTTTTGAAATAGGTTTTTATGTACAAAAAACATGTCACTTTGTTAGATTAACCTGTTTTGTTTATTTCAGAAATTGGGGTCAACCTATGCAAAAAAGTGACCCAATGATTTTTGGTACAAAAATCAAAGGTTGCCCAATGCACAAAATTAATTTATAAAAAAAAAAAAAAATAAAAATAAAAATGACCACAGATTTGATACAGAATTGACAAAACTAGATAGTTTTCATAAAATTTATATTATTAAAAAGAATTGAAGAAAAATCTGATAAAAATATATTCTTACATTATCCAGAAATAGAGATTAAAAAAATATTCATTAATTTTTTTTCCTAATCTACATGCAAATTTCTAAAAAAAAAAAAAAAAAAAAAAAAATCAATGAATAAATGGATTTGAATAAAATTTATTTATTCACTAAATACTGAAGTCATTCATAAAAGAGGCATGTTGCTACAATAAAAAAAAAAAAAAAAAAAAATCTTTTTCTTGTTTTTCTTTTTTTGAACATAAGAAAACACTCAACATATTTAAGTTTATATCTTAATATTTATCCAAACTTAAAAAGGTGCTAATATTGGGTGTGTGGTTTTAGAGGTTTTCTTCAAACATGGATTCTTCTTATTGCAAGGATGTGAGAGAGATTGGCATTTGTAACTTGCACAAGATGCAAGTTACAAATTGGGAATTTCAAAATCAAATAAGTACAGAAGATTAAATAGCGACCATAAGTATGTACGCAACGACACATGGATGTGCATATATGCCCAGTCCCACACTGTTCACACGTTTGTTTGTGTGAGCTCCAGTGAGTGAGCGTGCGCGTGTCTGCGTATGTCAATGAGTGTACGTGCGTGTATGTATATTTGCATAAGCATGAGTGGCATTCTGACGACAATTTTCCGCCCCCACTTCCATAAAAACGCCGATATATGCAACCATATATAAATCCAAAATTTAAAAAATTAATCAGGTTGTCTGACAATCGCAAATAATGTGAAATCCAGGGTCTCAAACTCACATCAATCCAACTATATATATATATATATATATATATGAAGCTATTCAATAATTTATCTAACCTGAAAATGTATTGTGAGTTTCCAAGGGAGACTTTCTTCACTTCCGTACAAGTCAAACAGCACTCCTACAGGATAATGCCTGAAATACACAAGCTTGTTCATTAGTTATAAACACAGATTTAATGAAGTTACAAAATGATTAGATATATTTAATTGAAAAGATTGAAATTTACTTTTAATTTGTATTTATTAAATGTGAAGACAGTGTTAAATAAAAAAACAATTTACAACTGTTTAATAATTTCCTGTCTTTCAAACAAGTGGGGAAATTCCAAGATAGGAGTGGGGACATGTAATTAGAATTATAACAAATAAAATATTTACTCTGAATCCAAAAATGGAAAAGAATGTTAAATTACCATTTCAAAGGCTGTCCATCAAATTCTAGCCAGAATTCGCCTGGTTTTTCGGTGTCAAGAAATTTTTGGAAGTATTTCTGGACTTTGTCTGTTACCAAGGGGAAATAACTAAGCCGAGGTACCAGCAACTGCAAAAGAGAAAGCAAGCAGCAAGGAATGCAATTAAACAAAATTTCAAAGAGATATAAAATTTATTATTAAATGGCAAAATGTAAAGTTAAATTCAAAATCAGTTTAAACATTGAAAATATCAATGGCAAGTCAGCAAAACATAAACCCTAAATATCCATATATTATTCCTTTGTCGTTCAAAAACAAATATTTTATTGAATTTTATGTTCAGTTACTTCCTCTTCATTTCTGCATAATATTCAAAAGAACCTAAAAGTTTCATAAAAAGTAAAAAAAAATTGCTGACATAAACTGATGTCTAGCAGAAATAATTTATAAATTTAGCCAATAGCAAATAAAGTGACAAACATCAGAGACATTGAATCCAAAGTTAAAATATAATAGAAATTGAAATATTGTTATTCAATCAATGATTTCTTCAATCCCACCCACCTCCTCTGCAACACGGTGTGTATTTGATATGGCACAATTATTTTATACCATGTTTATTAAACCCATAAAAATTCCCATGAGAATATTTATTTGAACCATCAAAGAAAAAAAAATTCCCATCAGTATTATTACTGAATGAGAAAAAAATTATTAAGGACTAGCAGCATGGCCCGGCGTTGCTCGTGCTTGATTCAAAAACCGTACGACTCATACAGCAATTAATATCACTTGACTTAAAATATTTTTGCCCTTCCTTGCCTTTAAAGGAGTGCCCTTTGCCATGCTGATGTTGCTACATGCCTTAGTTCTTGCCTATCTCACACTGCCAATTTTTTCTAAGCTTAACATTAAATCTGTTACGAAAAAAGAACTAAACAAAATGAACACAAAATGATCAGCTTTAAAAAAGGACTCGTAACTGGAAAAACCAAATGAAAAAAGAATGTTAACAACAAATACATTTTCACACCCAACCCAGTTCTGCAGAATCAGAATCAACATTGAGTTTAAGCAAGCGAATGAGCCGATTGGAGTAAAGTGCCATGCAGATTTAAATTTTCCCCATTTGTGACGAATGCAGCTATCGATTTTTTTTTGCATGCTAGCATGCTAGTTAACATTCGTGTCAGTCAGCTGTTGGCTCTCACAATGGCCAATAGAATCTTCCTGCCTATTTGTGGCAGCCAGCTATAGGCTCTCACTCTGGCCAGTAGAAAATGGCCGCAAACTACATGAAAACTGCCGTAGAAGCATGAAAAAAATCTATTATTTCCACTATCGATGGGAGTTGGGAAATGCAAAGTCAGTCTTGGCCTTCCCGCTAACTTGGAGCATGTGCATGTAAATTTTGGTGCAAATCCGTCGAAAATTGCGGCCGTACATTCGTTACACACACACACACACAGCCTTTTATAGATAGAGATGAATAGGAATTAAGACAACAAAAGATAATGATGGACTGGGAAATAAGCTGGAAGAGAAGTGTGAGAGAAGCAACTAATAGCATAAAACTTAGTTACATCTCGCCATTTCAACTGTAAAATGATGAGATCTAGCTGTTAATCTAGTATAGAGCTTAAATTCATAAAGTTGAGATACCAGAGAGGAAACTAATATTTATTTTGTTTTACTTGCATTATTTACTGTTATCCTTATCCTGAAGGACATTAGTAGTGTTTTTTGGATCCTTTTATATTCACTATCAAATGGTTTTTAACATTTGGTTATGATAGACGGTTTGTACCACTTTTTATAATTTAGTATTTAATTTTTAAGAATAGAAATTCTCCAGTCTTATGTTATGTCGCACTACTGTTCTCATCTTGGTTGATATAGATGATGACCAGATAAAAACAATAGTTCAAAATAATACAAGATTACTGACAATTATTCATCTAAAAAAATAGAATACTAAAACTAATATTTTTATGAAGATTTATAAAAAAGAAAATAAAAAGTAACTTAAGGACCACGAAAATCACTATACATAAGTTGACAAATGCACCATCCAAAATAATGTTTTTAAAAAACAGCAATGAAGAAAACAGTTTATTTCAGAAAAAAAAAAAAAAAATTTTAAACTGCTTTTAATAATAATTTAATTAATAATTGACAGAGAGACATGGTAACCTGTGGTTGTTAAGATGCAAAAAAATACTCACATAATAATAATAGGGATCAGGTTGCTCATTAACAATTTCATCTGGAGACAAGCTGAAAGCAACTGGGATGCGCCCTTCCCAGACTTCTCGAAGAATCTCTCTATCCTCAGCCATATCACACAGTGGCCATTATATACTCAAACGAGTATGAAATTTGATGACCTTAACTAAACCAAATCTGAAAAATAAATAAAAGATACAATAAAAAGAAATTATAGTGCTTAACTTGTAAGATTCTGAGAAAAGCATTTTCACCATTATAAATATTGTGACTGATTTTTTTGTCTATTTTTGCTGCCTTTTTATCACAATTTTTTAAGTTGATCCATTCTTCTTCAGCTGTTTAACAGCTGGAAAAATGATCGATTCCCACCCCTACAAAAAATGTTGCATCATGGGAGCAAATAAAGGATCAAATGAGTAAAAGAAAGAACTTTAGAACCTATATGAAATTATGTAGAATCTAATAAGCTTTCTCAATTCAACTAAAAAACTATGGCAGAAACACAAAATTAATAAGAAAAAAAAAAAAAACGTAATGTGTGGCAATTGCTTAATTATTAGAAATATTCATTTTAAATATGATTTAATTTTTTTTCTTACTCGGTTACTAAACAGGTTGTTGATTTTTTTTTAAAACGGAAAATAACTGAGTTGAAAATAACTCACTAAGATTGTACTAGACGATCTTAAAAGGAAGAAGAAGGAAAGAAAAAGAAAAAAAAAAAAAAAAGAAGAAGAAAAAAGAGTTGTATGATGCATGACCCAATTGAGGGGTTTGCAAGAGATAGGAGTCAGAAAGAGATTTAGGTCAGCGGCCAAAAAAAGTCTGAAATAAGAATAGAATTATAAATTTTTTTAAGAAAATAAAGGAAAAAGACATGATATCAAACGGAGCAAATAAGTGATATTTGATGGAATGCTTTAAAATATCGGTCAAAGCACCTAGATCTACTTTTGCATGGAAAGACACCTTATCAATTTGATAAAAGAAATTTTTCAGGAACAATGAAACAATCTTAATCAGAGAAAAAGTAAATTGAGGGAAGCTTTGAGATGACTGTGGAAAGCATATAATCCTGACCTGTTAAGAATTGGACACCCACATGAATAAAGTGGAGACATTTTCAAAGTAGATAATTAAGATTTTTCATAAAAATATCGACTATCCAGGAAAAACAAAGAGGTAAAAAAGGGACAGTTGCTTTTGGCTCACAATAGGGGCGCCAAGAAGGCGGAAAAGATCCTTCTAAAGTCAAACTAATTAGCCAAATTTGTTTGACAAAGTCCAAGTCCAAATGTTTTTTCTATTTTTGTTTTTTTTTAAACAAGAACGATTTAACCACGCCCACAAAGAAATAAGAAATTAGAAAGGATGTTCGATTTTGGTTCACGTGATTTTATGGAAGAGAAATATTCTAAGAAATGCTCGATTTTATCAGGAACGATTGGTCAAGACTCAAAGAGAAAAGCTCAAATAGAACCATTTTAACAGCCTGAATAATGATAAGAGAAATGGATTTTTAGTAATGGAGAAGACAGAATTAATGCATTTTGGAATTATCGAGAAAACCCTGACGACATTTTACAGACCCAAATGTTGCTTTTATAATATAAGCAGGACCCAGATAGTAGATGAGAAATTTTAGTTGGAGTTGAGAGTTTTTGCTGAACCATTTTTCAGGATAGAGCCTGAACGCAGATTCAAACAGAAATCCTCAGACAAGAGATTTCCAGCCCAAGTCAAGAAATTCCAAAAATCCAGCCTAAGTCCACAGAAGAAGCAAATCAAGACAAGAGAACTTCCAGCCTAAGTAAATGAACTTTGAATGAAAAAAAAAGAGTAGGCACTCTTTTAGGTTGTGTGATAGAACCTTGGTGCCATAGTCCACAGAGGCGGTCGGGAAATGAGAAACAATTTTGTTTTTATGTAGCGGAAATTAAGATATAAAGGGAATTTTTTTCATCAGCAATAATTTAATTTGTGTTTTGCCAATTCACTGATTTTGTATTCAAAAGATAAACACAACGTGGGTTTTACAGACCGGAGATCGTATAGTTGCTTTATTGACCAGGTTTTAAGCATCCAAAGTCTGAAAGGCGGAGGCTATCATCTGACCAAGGGGGTGGAGCGGCACGCTTGGACCCAGGAGGAGCGACCAGGAGGAGCGAAAAAAAAGGATATATTGTACAAAAGTTAATGAAAGAAAATGCATCAAATGTAGGTTTCAAATTGCTTATTTCTTTTATAAACTATATTTTCAATTGTTTTTATTAGAAGTTTTAAATATAATTTCAAAAAGATATTTAAATAAAATGCTGAATGTTGTTTCCTATTGTTCATTTTATGGTTATTAAATTATATAAGTAAATTCTCTACCTTTATATCAATTTCAGATTTGCAGGTCTAGTTTGTGGTTTCAAAGAGAGAACCTTAGAATTCTGAAAATAAACTTGGGATATCCAATAAGCTTTGCAAAGATGATTTTATATTTTACCTACTCTGCCTTTAACTAAAATTTCCAATAAACCTTCAAGATCAGAATCTTTAAAAGGGCTGAAAATTAGCGTAAAAAATCTGTAATCCAAGATGCATGAAAAAAAAAAAAAAAAAAGGAAGACTTTTACTAACAGTGAATGTTTTGTTTTTATGGCTTTTTTTAAACACAACTTAAAAGTGTTTTGCAAGATTTTCAATAGATGTGATATTTATCAAGTATAATTTTATATTCTCTACAACTAATACATGAGATTTTATAGTTTTTGGTTATATTTTTCCTAGAAGAAAGTCTGACATTTGTGAGGAGAAATTTAAGTTTTATCTTGTTGATTTTTAAAACTTTTGTAGCAACTCAAAAAATATAATAATAATATCTCAACACAACAACATTACCAGTTTTGCTATTGGAGTTTTGGGAATGATATCAGAATGAGCAAATAAGTATGTGAAATAAATTCCTAGATGCTTTAAAATACATAGATTGCAAAAAAATTATACTCATGGATACTTCTCACATAATGCAGAGATTTCTCTCTATGCAGTGAATGAGCACAATTACATAATTGTGTCTTGCTCATTACATGGCAACTTATGTGTTTGTATATGATACAAAATCTTGAAGTTTCAGTTTGAGTCTTGGGGACAACTCATACTATACAAAGCAAAAGGCAAGTACAATAGTTTTTCACAACAAAACTAATCTAAGAAACAAAACTAGAAGCTTTGAGATGCGACTTCAAATGATTATTTGCAAGAAAGCAGTAGCAGCCAAAGTGTCAAATCAAAAGCAAAATGAAAGAATGGTTATCTACAAACTGATCAGGAAAAAAAAAAAAAAAAAACAACAACTACATGTACTGATGAGACCAATACACAATACTGTTTTTTTTTTTTTTTTACATTTTCAATTTCAACTGAGACTCTTCTTCATAATTAAAAGAATATTTTCATAAAAAATATCCGAATTTACTGATTTTGCCAGGCAAAAAGAACATTAAGTTTAAGATTCAGGATTGTCCCACAAGACAATAGCTTCATGGATTAAAGTGTTTCTGTGAATTTGTTGGTATAATAAGTTCAATCTATGGCCAGATAGTAAAGTGTCAGAGGAAACAGCAAAGCAATAACTGTGAAGCTCTAAAAGAAATAAGATGCAATATCTTTAGATATTGGACAGCAGAACATGAACAATCTACCCTCAGTTCAGTTTGAAATTCCCTGAAAAGGCAACTGAAGATACAACAGCCAAATTAATTATGATGACAACAACAAAAATGAGGATATAAGTCCAAATGTAGATAATAACTCATCTCAGAAATTCAAATATAAAATTTAGTGAAATATGAAAAAAATTAATTAAATTTTGCTTCAGTTAAATAAAGGAAGGTTCCTAACCACCAGCCATCATTTGCTTTCAGGCCACAAAGAAATAATCAACTTGTTTAAAATTATATAATAGATATCGGACTTTAATTTAAAAATATTTAAATATTCAATATTCACCAACTCAATACTATCTATCATAACTGTACATTTTACAATTAATGTACATCTTTATTTATTTGTAATAATTTTCAACTAATATTCTAATCCTGACTAATTTTCAGATTTTAAAGAATTTCAGTACAATAAACCAAAAGCAAATGTCACTGAATAATTACTTTGAAAAGAGAGAAAGACCCATCAAGAAAGAAAGCTGCATTTAAAAGAAAATACCAAGAGTCCTCCATAAAATAGGAGTTCATCACAACAGTTGATTCACATACTCCACACAACTGCTCTGTATAACATGTGGTGACCGACTAGCTATGACATCTTCAAAATTACTTTGCCACATAGAAAGCAAGCACCCTGCATTAAAATACAAGCCTCTGGAAATTTTTAAAAGAAAGAAAATGTGAACATGAAGTACTACAGAATCAATTACTGAAGACCACCACTTCAACAAATGTGTCTCTGCTGAAAGCATCATTCTTAGTAGCTGACCACTATTGGTAAAGAGTTGATTTTTCCTGCTACTAAGGACATTTGCAGTGAACTTTTTGGAGAGGAAGCAGCTAAAATGGTAGCAAATATTCTTTCAGCTAGCAAGGTGAATTAATGAAGTAGTAGATGGTGAGGAACAGTTGTTAGAGAGGATTAATGAGTTGCTGTGGTACACAATTCAGGTAAACGAATCTACTGGTGTTGACAAGACAATATTGCTTGTTTTTGTGTGATATATTTTTCAGGAAAATGTGCACAAGGATTTGTTACATGCATTGTTTTTGCCTAACACCACAGCTGCAGAACTATTCAAATCCTTGAATAATTATATATTGGGAAGACTTAATTGGTCATTTTATATCAATGTATGCATGGACAGAATGGCTGCAATAACTGGATGGCTTTCTGATCTTACAACACAGATCAAGGAAGTTGTTTCTGAATGTGAGTCCACACACTGTGTCATTCATAGAGAAATGCTGGCAAGCCAAAAAATGTTACCTGAGCTTAACAGAGTTTTGCAAGATGTGATAAACTTTATTAACACTAAAGTACATGTTTTTAACTCACATCTGTTTGAGCAGCTTTGAGAAGAGATGGATGCAGAACATAGAAGTCTTCTCATGTACACAGAAGTGAAATGGCTTTCTAAAGGCAGTTGTGAGTTCTTGAGTTAAGAGAGACACTTTAGAGATTTCTTTCAGAAAAGCCATCATCACTGGCAGTGCATTCAGTAATGACAAACAGATTGCAATACTTGCATATTTAACCTGCTCAACAAACTAAATCTCACACTTCAGGGGAAAAATTATCACAGTTTTCAAGTCAGCAGATAAGATTGTTGCATTCAAAGCCAAACTGGAATTATGGAAATGGCAAATGAACACTGAAATTTTGACATGTTTCACACATTGGCTGGGATTATGGAAAGGACTGAACCCAGGCCTTTATTCACCAAGCTGGTGCATGATCACCTGTCCCAGCTTTCAAAAGAGTTTGAGCATTACTTTCCAAACCAGAAAAAACACCCAAAATGGGGGAAGTAATGTATCCGCAATCTATATAGAAGATCAGCTGCAAATTTTAGTGGCCTTAAAAATGTACTTGAGACAATTTCAAACCTCCTTGCATTCTGGGTCAAAGACAAGACAGAATATTTTGACATCACCACAAAAACACTGAAAGTTCTGCTTCCTTTTCAAACATCATATCTTTGTGAAGTGGGTTTTTTTGCAGTGACAATAACCAAAACAAAACTATGAAATAGACAAGACATAAGGAACACACGTGTGTCATTAATTCCGACCACTCCTAGCAGAGAAAGAAGTTCAGAGCTCCGACTGATTCTACATTATGGTGAGTTGATATTGATGTAATAATAGTGTAGGGATTGATTCCGGGATACTAAACAAGCTAGTGTGTGGTTGGGCTGGAGCCAAGACATGTGAGTGAAAAGATTATACACATTTTCTTTTCTAAATTGCTCTTTTTATTATTGCCCTCTTTATCAAAATGCACTTAAATTACACATATTTGCCACTATTGGTCTGTGGAAAAAATTGTCCAGCGTAAAGCCAGTCGGTGACATAAAACAAGCTTTAAGACATTCAATGATTAAATTCAATCTTAAATTAGATTGTTCTAGAGTAAATGAAAATTTCCCTTAAATTTTGACATGAAATATGGTTATTTTTTTTATTTTCTAGCAACAATATTTTAAAATTTGTTTAATTTGTAATGTGAAAAACTAGAGAATTTTTCCCCCGTTTTCTTTTCTTAAAATAAATTATTTTGCATAATTAATTGCAGAATATATTTTTTTTTTTTTTTTGCAATGGGGCTTTTGTAATTTTTTTAAGAAAAAAGTACTTGATTATTTTGTTTGACGATTAAATGTCGTCTTCCTCAAGTTTGGAGCCTTTTTTTCATCGAGGTATGCTACTTTTTAGTGAAAAAGTGGCGGTACCCAGAGAACATGGGACCACGTTAAAGTCGATACATTCTTAGGCCTCCCTTATGTTTTCTTGAATTTATGAGATTTTACTTTTCATTTTCCATGTCTTTTTTTTTTTTTAGACTATTCCGAATTTCCCAATATTGAGTAAAATTCACTTAGCTTTCATTTTATTCTTTTTCTTCTTTTCATCCCCCCAGGTAAACAAAAAAGATCAAAGGATACTGTACACAACACAACAGGGAAACTGAAGAATCAAACGATTGAAATTTGAAACTTTGTGTTAAGATAGGTACCTCCACGAAATCGCTAAAAAAAAAAAAAAAGCATAGCTTGATGAAAAAGACGCCAACCTTGCTAAAAACAAAATTTTATCATCTAAATGCTTATGTTATTATTAAGAGGAAAGGCCAAAGATTTTTTTAATTGTTTTTAAAATTTTTTCCTTCTTTTTAGAACATTCTAAATTTTGATTAAAAAAACCTTGTTTCTCTTGTATCACCGGAACTAGTAAAATAACAGACAATTTTTAGCACGTTTTTTTTGGTATGACACACATTAATTTTGAAAATCTTGCAAAAATAAAAATAATTGTCGGATGTTAATGAAACTTTCAGGAACTATTCACAGATGATCGAAATTATTATAAATATGTTTTTTTTATTAAAGTCATGGCAAAAATATTTTTTTATATTTATTACCCACCCCCCAACTAATTTTATGAAAACACTAGAAATTCAATCACATCGGGTTTAGTGATTTCAATAGTTAAAAGCACAAGGATTTGAGGAATGCAAATCATGTTTTTTTTTTGTTTTTAATTGGACCCCCCTACCTGAAAATCAGCTCTGAATTGTAACATACAAAACACAATAAAACAAAGATATTATTTAATTTCAAATGCTTTTATTTGTTTTAGTTGTTTTTATGAATATGGACAATATTTTCTGAAAGCAAAAAAATTTTTTTTCCGATGAAAAATGAATTTTAATACAATTATTTGTTATTTCTTAATTATAATAGATTTTTAAATTTAAGTTGTTAAAATATTATAAAATTAGCTAAAAGTTTCATCATCGGGTTTCCTAAGTCTCCTTATGAAATAGATCTTTTTTTTTAGTACGTTGTAAATTGTATCATTTTGACTAATCAGAAGATCCGCGGTAATTAAGAAATGTAATTTTGTGTTTATAATCGGGCTATAATTATAAAGTACGGAAGACCAACCAGAATACAATTAAGTTGCGTTGAGTTAAGCATTGTTCTCTGCTGTTAAGGCCTTTACTTTTGCAAAACACATGAGAAGTTAATTTGATTTTTCAATTTCAACTGAGAAGGGTACCTACAAGTATCAGTATCATCTTATGAAATTTATATGATCTTATTTTTTTTATTTATCTCAGTTATGACATTTTTCCATAAATGAAATATCAAAATTAATAATAAAATGAATGCAAATACAAATAACACAGTAAAATGTAATAAATGTACATAAAATTATATTATGTAAACTTCTGATAAAATTTCATTTCATAATATTTCATAAATTAATTAGATACCTTTCTTATGAAATATGAAATTTAATGTCACTCTTAACAGTCTTATTTTAATTTCTTTATAATATATTTTCCATAAAGCATCGTAAATGTAAAAGGTGAAAGCTAAGTACAAAAATAAAAAATAGAGCGCTGAAAGTTTTCCTTAAAAATAACAAGGTAAATAATTTGTTCACTTAAATATAAATTATTTCACTTTTCTCCTTCCGTAGAACAAATTAGCCTCACGGAACCGTCAATATGTCATTCATCACCTGTCAAGTGACGTGAAAGTTTATGACCTGCTTTGTTTTATTTTTAAATTACATCTTTTCGGTGCAGAAGCTAAGTTAAGGTTGGTTCAAAATATTTTAAATAAACATTATAATTTCTGATTTTCTTAAAATAAGTTTTGAAAAAATGATAATTGATATTTAAAAGAATTTCAAAGTAAGATTTCCAGTTTTTTTTATAAAATGGAAAAAAAATGTTCAATTTTGCTGACTCAAGAAAAAAAACAAGATTTTTAACAAAAATTTCGGACGTGCTCGGAACGATTAAAAAAATGTAAAAAATACCCCAAAATACTTTAATCTTTCCTCTTAATAATAATATAAACATATTTTAGACGATAAAATGTTGTTTTCGTCAAGTTTTGCGTCTTTTTCATCATGTCATGCTTTTTTTAAGAACAAAAATTAAGACAATACTCCAAAATAAATGTAAATATGAATAACAATAAAATTATAAATCAATAAAATAAAATAAAGAATTGTAGTTACAGTACTAGCTGTATTAAATCAACATCAAAAGTTGTAAATTAAAAAGTAAAAAAAAAAAACAGTATCATTTTTTGTATATTTTTAAAGAAGAATTTAAGGCAAAACTGTTGTTAGCCTGGGAAAATATTTTGAACAGGCGAGAATGATCGAACTCAAAGTTCAAAAAAAAAAAAAAAGTGTCACAAGGAAAATATTTATAGCGAATTTACGAAATTTTAAACTAGAAAAGTTCTTAAAAGTAAAAAATTTTTTAAAAATGGGGGGGGCTTCTAAAACTTAACGAAATTTTTATACTTTTTTTTGTTACAATATATTTTTAAATTGAATAATTAATAATACATATTGTAATTAGCATTCATTACAAACACAAATTAACAAAAACTTAGAAAAAATAGATTTGTTCGTTTAGTTATTATCACAGAAAGTCATTTTTTTTCCCAAGGAGGCAATTTTATTTATTTATGAAAGTTAGACTACGTGAAAGGCGCCCCTTTTCAACCTTGTCTTCACGCACGTGTAACAACAATAACGAGTGTGAGACCTCACATGAGCCTACCTGCTGCTCTATCAAGCTAATTGCTAGGAGTGCAAAATTATGAAGCTGAAAAGGTTTGAAAAACTGAAACTGTATTTCTGCAAAAGTTATTGACAAAACAGGTGTAATAATCAGAGTAAAAGTTTACATGGTTCATTGTAAGATTTTTTTCCAGTGGAAGTAAATATAAAAATAAACAATCATGAAGAATAAAGATCGTTTTGTTAGGGTTTTGTTTTCTTTTAAATTTTGTCTGAATTAAAACAAGAAAATTATCTCTCTAAATTTATTTCATGAAGTAAAAAAATCAGTGTTCGCTTTAACGGAATTTACAGAAGGAAATCTTAACATTCAGTTTTAAATAATTTCAGAGTAAAAATAAATTAACGACATTTGTGATTTCTTAAAACATTTTCTAAACATTTTTTAAATATTTGACAATTTTTTTACATAAATGACAAAAAATGACCTTAGCATATTAAAGCAAATATAAAATTAAGTACCTATTTTATTAAGAGATTTAAGTTTTTATTTCTCACGAAATTAATGTAAGCAGATTTTGTAGACAAAAAGAAAGTTTTTTTTTTTAAATGAATAGAAATTCAAACCACGATATAAATAGAATTTCCCTAAATTATGAAATTGTATTAATAAGTAATAATTGTAAAATTCTTGTAATTAAAAATTGTAAATAAATTTAATACGGGAGAGGACTTAAAAAAAATTAAATATTTCTATTTTGAAATAACTCATAAAAACGAAACTTTAAATTAAACAAATTACAATCTTTTTTGATAAGAGTGAGATAAATACCTTAAAAGTTTGAATCTGGGTTTGTTACATCTGATGTACTACATGTCTGAAAAACAACATCAATTAAATATTTAAATTATGTCTTTGCAGAAACAAATCAGACCACAAGAATTATTTCGTCCTTCTCTCCATTTCCGACTGCCTGTTGATGTGAATGAGAGTTACTTCCCTTCTGATGTCGGTGTCGCAGGCAAACATTCTTTCACGCAAAATAATCCGTCCGGAGATATTTTTTAATTTTTTACATTAATTTCTTTTTAAAAGTCATTAAAAATTAATTAAGGCTATAGATTACGCCTGAATAATGTAAAATTCTGCTTTAATAACGCAGTGAATATAATCTAATTTATACAAAAATTATTGAATTACATATCCAATCATTCCGGAAATTCTTTTCACACAACAATATTTTAAATTTCATTAATAGAAAAATCTGTTACTGTTGTGATCTTTCCTGATCTGCAATCCTTCTTCATGACAGAGAATATTTGTTTAGAGTATTTTATTAGGATGATTGTTTAGGATTACAAAATAAATATTTAAAATTATACATTGTACTAACTAAAAAGTATAAAGGGCTTAGAACAATATGTCAACAAATACAATAAAAGTTGGTAAGTATGTTATAGACAAGCGTATGGTTGCAAGAAAGAAATACGACAACAGCAGAAATAGATTTACGTGGTTTATTTCAACAAGAACGTGAGGATTTGGGACAGCTACCTTGTGGTATAGTTCATAAGCCGGCTTCGGATCTAGGTCGATCTCTCATAGTGGTTCACACATGTTGACGGTGGTTGGTGCTCTCTTGCTGACAGCTGCTGAACGCTCGGCCTGACCGTGACAGGTCTACTTTGTGGCCACCTGTTGACTGACTGTGTGACCCCTTTTATAACGTCTTTTTATGGCTTAACAGGCTCGAAAAACGAAGCGAGTATAATTAGGAGGGAAGCATTTTTATTGGACGAAAAATAAAGCACTTTAAGTATTATTTTATTTTTCGACCAGAACATGTGTGTCGGAAACATTTGTAAAGAGAGATAATGGTCATTTTGTGACGGGGCTTTGTCCCGTTTACATCCGGTTCTCGCTCTTGAGTATTTGCCTGTAAATCAGCCGAGATA
>CAHIKZ030000433.1:0-125000 GCA_903632075.3 Acanthosepion pharaonis | reverse complement strand
ATTTCATATCATCTTTGGTATTGCACTTACTGACCCATCAGCCCATGTCTCATGGCCATTCAGTGTCTGACCTTGAGTCCCTGTCTCATGACTTCCAACCTTTCTTGGGCTAAATCATGTGACTGTTCGAATTTTCCCACAGAAAAGACAACTTTTTTTATAGTAGAACATTTTACATCTACCAGAGCACACACATTAAACTCAGTCTCCATACATGAGAGTATCGGAGAAAAGATATGGTGTATTTTCACAGATGACAAGCCCATAATGAAATACTGCAATATAGATACAGTAGATAGAATATTTGAAGTCTACGGAAGCACACGCATTAATCTCAGTTTCCATACATAAGGGTATTGGAGGAAAGACATGGTATATTTCTACAGGCGACAAGCTCGTAAGGAAATACTGCAACATAGATGTATATAAGAATAACCACTAGTTGTTTTCATGGAAGAAAAGTTGCCTGCGAAAGACTTCACAATATATATTGGAGATTTTGAAGAATGTATAAAAAAAATACAAACTGGTTGTTTTCACGGAAGAAAAAAATGTCCACGGAAAACTTCACAGCAAATATTAAAGAGTGATTGAAGAAAAAGACAAGGAGAAGAAAAACAGAAGGAAAGAGAGAAAAAAAAGAAACCCAAGTGAATGAATTTCTTCAGGAAAAAGAGTTCATTGCCTCCACAGCTTCTGAGAAATAAAAGATTTGCCACTGTCACAATTGAAAGAATGAGAGACTCTGAATTGGTACATTATATTCCCTTATGGAGAATATTTGCTTTGTATTTACATTGAACTTTGAGCTTATGACTCCATGAGCCACCCCCTTGTTCTAATGCAAGCGAATACCTTTGTATTTTTTTTTTTGTGGACTGATTGATATGTATAGGTGTTCGCTAGTCACACATATGATAATATCATATAGATTATTTTAGTAATTTCCTATCCACCCCCATTAAGTACGAATTTTATTTTTGCCAATTTTGCTATTTGTATAATTTATAAATATGTTTGCGAATTTAAATCTGTCATTCTTGTTGTTTTCCGTGATCTCACAAGAGCATTCCTTATTATTTTTCTCTCATTCATCGGGGTCTTGAGAAGGAGTCCCCTTGCTGTGTATATATATATTTTTTTTTTATTTCATTTACACCTGGGATCCCTCGTTTTTTTTTTTATTTTATTCGTTGCGCGTCTGTTCGTTGTACCTAACAAGCGTATAATCACCCCATAATTATATATATATATATATATATATATATATATATATAAACCACAAGATGACTTCACCAGTCTTAATATATATTGGTATCACTGAAATAAAATCTTTTGATTAATTTTTGTAATTTTCTTGTATTTTTTTGTCCTTTTCACTTTTCTATGCCATCCTATTTCTGAATTTTGTTCTTCCTTCATTGTTTTAATAGTGGGTATTCATACTTATACTAAGTTAAAACTTAATTATTATTTTATTCTCTTCTCCCACCTTACTAACTCCAACCCACAAACCCTTCCCTCGCAAACAGATTGGGGGGGGGAGGGCTAGAATATTTTTTTTACACTCTCCAGCACACAGGTTTGCATACATGTATACATGTCTATTTTGGGGCCCATATATATATATATATATATATAATGTAGGTAAGTATTCCACTGTTGAAGTGTCAGTGAAAACCCTACTCCATGTTCTTGCAAGTGAAGCACATTGTTAGCAACCTAATAGGATGAAAAATTAGATCTAACAGAGCAGAAGAACTCTCAATGAGTCAATTAATTAGAGGCAGTGTCTCCATAAACCACCGTGGAGAAGGCAACAGGAAACCACTCCACTATTAATCACAAGATATATTACAGCAATTAACAAACAAATTATGAAACCTAACAGTGTGAAGGGAGTTAAGTCTATGGGAATTAACTCCTTGCCTAGTAAGGACCAACATGTGCAACAGTTATCACCTGATCGTCATCTAGTGACTGCTAGCATAAATGGTGTAAAGGGGATAAAATTCTAGGAACTTATCCCTCAACTGGAAAGAAACATCATGAGCAACAGGTGATACTGGACCTTCATCCAGCGACTGCTCACATCAAACAAAAAATAACTCTTTGAATGTTAGAACATTAAACAATTGTGGCCAGTTGGAAAATGTAAAACAGGAGATGAGTAGGTTAAATATCAATATTTTAACTGTATGTGAAAGTAGGTGGCCAAACAATGGAGATTTTGTCAGTGACAACCACAGGATTATATATGCAGGCATAGAGAAAAATGAAAAGGTGTTGGACTGATACTAGATCAAGACATAATAAAAAAAAATGAAGTCTGGGATACTGTCAATTATCTGAAAGAATTCTTGTAGTTAAACTGAAAGGAAAGCCTTTCAACATATTTATTATAATTGTGTATGCAACGACAACACTACAGAAGAAGAAATTGAATCTTTCTACTCCATCCTAGATAAAAACCAAGGCTCAGTGCAAATCACAAGAAGTTATAATTATCATGGAAACCTGAATGCCAATGTAGGCAAGGAGAGGATAGGGAAGATAGCTGGCAAATTCAGACTAGGAACCCACAATGAACACTGAGAAAAATGGGTACAATCGTGCATGGCCAATGACCAGGTAATAGTGAAACCTGGTTCCAAGAACATCAAAGATAATTATGGAGAAGCCCAGCAGGAGAAACTAAAAACCAAATTGACTACATAACTATCAACAAAAGATTCAAGAATGCAGTTGTTCACTGCAAAACCTATCCAAGTGCCGACTGCAGAAGCAACTGCCTCCCTGTTATATGTAAACTAAGAGTAAAACTACGGAAACTGAAGAAGCCTAATGCAGCACCTAAATTGCAATCTGACAGACTCCTGAATGACCCAAACCTGCAGGAAAATTTTATGGACAATGTGAAAAGGAGAATGGAAACTCAAAATGGGACATACTAAGAGAAGCTTTAGTGACATCAGCAAACATCATCATCCTGGAGGAGAATGGAGGAAGAAAAAACAAATGGATTACAGATGAGATTCATGATATGATGCAAAATGGAATAGAAATCAGAAAACTACACAATGAAATAAGGACCAAATGTAAGCAGGCTAAAGAAGAATAGTTTAACAAAAAATGTGCAGAAATAGAGAGAATGAGTATCACAAATAAAGGAGATATGCATAAAAAAATAGGGGAACTAACAGGACAGAAGACATTCTCATCAACAGGATGCATAAAATTCAAGGTCAGAATGCTCATATTAGAGAAAGAAAAATTTCTCCAATGCTGGAACAAATATATCGGAGAACTCAACCTCGATGAAAGTGAACAACCAGCAATCCACAGAAATGCTGACAGCCCAGAAATACTAAAAAACTGAAGTGGAAGCCAAATTATATAGAAACATGATGGCAGGGCCAGACAGAATTGTAATAGAGATGCTGGCAGCCTTAGATGATTTCAGCCTAGACAAAATTACAGAAATAATAAATGAAATCGACAATAATCATGATATACTGTAAGATCTAAGCAGATCTATTTTCATAGCACTGCCTAAGAAACCAGGTGTAATGAATGTGAACTCCACCAAACAGCGTAATGAGCCAGATAACAAAACTCATCATCCAAATTCTGCTGAACAGAGCACACAGCAGAATCAGGCCAGAGATAGGTCACAAACAATGCAGATTTGTTAAAGACACTGGAACAAGGATCACAATATTTATGCTCAGAATGTTATCAGAAAGAACAATACAAATGCAGAAGAATGTGTATCTATGTTTTATAGACTAGGCAAAGTATTCAACAAAGTATGCCACAAAGATCTGTTAGATCTGCTCAGCAACTTTGACATATTTGGGAAAGACATCAAAATAATCAAAAACCTCTACTGGCAGCAAACCACCTGCATCTGGATAAAAATGAGTTCAGAAGATATACAAAAATAGAAAGGGGTATAAGGCAAGGATGTGTCTTCTCACTGGACTTATTCAATCTATACAGTGAGGCAATTCCGAGAGAACTAGAAATCCTATCAGGATTCATCATTGGTCGCCACAATCTTAACAACATAAGATATGCAGATGACAGTGCTGACAGCAGACATGTAAAGGAAACTACAAAACCTCCCACAGAAGTAGAGTAAGAAGGAACTAAGCATAAACTACAAGAAGACAGAATGGTCATCAACAAAAAAGATGAGCCCAAAATGCAATTTACAGGTTAGGGACACTAAAATCAAGCAGGTACAGAAATTTAAATATCTGGGAAGTGTTCTAACAGAGGACAGAAAGTGTAGCACTGAGATCCGAAGATGTATTGGGATGGCCAAAGATGCATTCCAAAAGCCTAAGCAGAGTATTATGAGACAAGAAAGTTTCATTGGAAACAAAGAAAAGAGTACTGAACTGTTATGTGATATCTGTCCTCCTGTATGGCAGCGAATGCTGGACAACCTCCTCAAAGATGATGAAGAGACTCAAAGTAACAGAAGTGTGGTTCTACAGAAGGATGCTAAGGATACCATGGGCCAAGCATGTGAGCAATGACAAGGTTTTGGAGAGAATGGAAACAAAAAGGAAATATACTTAACATCAAGATGAGGCAGCTGAAATTTTCTGGACACATAATGAGGAAGGAGGGCTTGGAAAATCTTATACTCACAGGGTGGAAAGCAGGACAGGGGAAAGCAACATGTGACATACTTAATGGGCTTGAGCAAGTGGATGGCAGAACAAGGTCTGGGAGAATAACAAAAAGACAAAACTTTTAAGAGTTACAAGGAAAAGGAGGTGCCATGATCACCTACATCCTGAAGAGAGACAGCACATAAAAGAAGAAGAGAAAATGCTTATTGTTTAGCAAGTAAAAGCAATGAATTACTAGCCATTTTAGTCGGGAGCATGAGAGTCAGAACATAATAGTGAGTGGTTAAAGAGAGACAGTCACTGAAAAACAGAAATTCTTTTGCTTGTATTAGAAAAGGCCATGGCTTTAGCCTTCCCTGTTTTATTATTCTCTTCAAGCTGGATTCATGAAAAAAGAAAAAGAGAATAATAAAGAGGTGGAGGTCACCTGAGAGAAAGCCACTGAAAAACAGAAACTTTTCCTTGCTTTCCAACAGTATTAAACCAGCAGACACTCTATACTGAATTGATGATGTTTTTATTGTGTGTGGCTGAAATCAAAAACTTACCTATTCAAAGGACTTATAGTCAGATAGATTTAGACAAAAATTTGTATTATTCAGTTCTGAAGAATATATTGGGAATGTCTGATGACTTTAGTGTCATATCAAAAGTTCTTTTTTTTTTACTAATTTTTAATCATGAAGAGTATTAAGAACCGGATTCAGTCATGTGACCAATTACCCAGCAAGTTTTTTACCAGTTTATACATGAAGTGAAAAGGAGCAACTGACAAAGTCTATTTTTGTGATTAAAAGGTAAGTTTTCATCCATTTCGATGCCTTAAGATTTAATTTTAAATGTTCAAAATTATTTTTAAATTTATGTAAAAAAATTTCATGATAATATTGTATATTATTTCATTAAATATGTTAAATTTTGTTAAAGGAGATGTAAAAAAATTCAATGCAATACCTAAGTTTAAAATTAAATTAAAAGTATTTAAATTCAAATTTCATGCATTAATGTTGGTGTTATTTTAAAGATGAAAGGTAGAACTTTATCTATAAAAATTTTTTTGATATTTAAAACAATTTAAATTAAAACAATATTAGTTTACATCAAAATTACGAATTTTCACTTTTCCAGTCATCAATCAATGTCATTTTCTGACATGTGTCATCAAGCAATAAGAAACTTATTTAAACATTTTTTAAAAATTAAACTAAAAATGTTATTAATTTGATGAATTGTAAACAAATTTAAACTAAAATTACTTACTTTTTTTTCTTAAAAAGCAGTGAAAAACAACTTTTTTGTGACGAGTGGGGTCTTTTTCCAACTCTACATCAGCAATTAGCCTGCATAATGGACTGCATGCTCTGGTTCCTAAGTAACCCATCGACACTGTGTACTATATATATATATATATATATATATATATAAAAGGACCAGACTCCAGCAAAAATCCACACAAAATTAGGGAGAAGCAGAAACTGCATTCAAAGATTTCTTAACATCCAAACCATCAGTTTTATCATAAAAACCCCAAAAGATAAAAACCCAAGCAGCAAGAGTTCAAAAGACTCACCATCAACTGAAACTACCTGGTAACTTTTCAAAGGCAATTGACTCTTCATTTTGTTATACTACTTTTATTAAGATCTCTTTTTGATTCACAAATATCTTTCATTAGACATGTCAGCAGGATGTGAGAGCTAAGAAGGCAAAAGGGTCTCTGAGCACCAAATCTAGTCTATAAAACAAATCCCCACAAAAATCTAAAATACAATAGCCAATCACAAATGTTGCTACCCCCACCCCCAAAAGGATGACCCTGGGAGCCTGCTCCTGTTAAACCACAGATATAAAAACAGCACACCTCGCCAACAACAGGTAGTTCAGCTCAACATCATGACCTTGTCATAAGACCGCCAGCTCATCAACACACCTCACTGGTGTCAATTTCAACCTCAAAGATAGACTGATCATCACACAATGACACCCCACTCATGCTACCATGCAGCTTCATTAATCCACTCCAGGCCTCTTTCCTGACACCAACCCTGACCTTGATCAACCAACCCAACAAATCTGCTAACACCCAGTCTTAACAACAATACCTTTACACCTAATTGCTTCCCTTATCAATAACAACTAAAGAATAACATATCAACAATTCTGTCACCTTTTCACACAATTATATATGCTGGAATTGAGGTCAATGTATATATGTTGAAAATTGATGAATACACACTTGTTAAAATTTTAATCCTTGTTTGTTCTTTCCTTTGCAACCATATGCTGGTTATAATACTTTTCTCCTGTCAACTGAGAGTAATGAAATTTACTAAAATGTATGAATTTTATATATATATATATATATATATATATATAAGAAACATGTCCATGTCTATGAACATTTCAAATAATAAAACTGTTTATTATGAAAAATACATTCACAGAAAATCAACTTACACATACCTTTACATAAAAATGTTTGTAGCAAAAATGTAAACAATTTGCATGTATCATATTCTCAATTATATAAACCTTCAATAATTGTGATAAGATTAAAAACTGCAAATTGTTTACATTTTTACACAGGTATGGTTGGAGTCCTTGCTGGTTGGAGGGAAGATCTGTCTGTTAGTCTCTCATGAGAGAAGACAAAAGTAATTGCAAAGACATCTGAAGTGTCATCTACCGTCTCCACCAGAATGTGCCAAATGAATCAATGAAGCAATAGCCAAATATATTGGAAACAAGATTCATGTTTTTACTTCTTACCATATTGCTATTTCCACCTTCTGTGTTTTTGTTGACCATTCAACAGTTCTTTCCCAGTTTTTGTGCTCACTGACACAAATGGGAATCAAGACACAACGTAATGTGATTTGTCCCATTGGTGAAAGACTGTGAAAATCACAGTTGTATGTTTTTACAAAAATATTTGATAAACTCCAGTGAAAAGCTTTTCATTATAACTGATCAGCCAGCTGCAATAAAATTTGTTCTTATTAAGAATTTAAATTGTCTTGTCATTTCTTGCCTTTGTTCTAAAATCTTGACAACCAGGAATTGTAAGTTATCTATCACTTCTACAGATACTGTGATAGAGGCAAATATAGATACAATGATAGAAGCAGATAAAAATACAGTTATAGAAGCAAATATGGATGCAGTGAAAGAGGCAGGTATGGATACCGTGATAGAGGCAGGTATGGATGCAGTAATATAGAAAGATACATTTAGAGTGATAGATACAGATATAGTGATAGAGGCAGATACCATACTATGATAGAGGAAACTACAATACTATGATTATTTTTCTGTTCAATATTCTTCCTATTAAGCTACCATTAGCAAATATCTAGTTTACTTTCTATGCTGTTTTTCCCTGATGCTTCTTTCTAAAAAAAAAAATCTGGACTGTAGAATCCTCTTAAGCTCTGAAAAATAAGCCAGAAAAACACTACTACTACTATCAACACATTAAAATAAATTTGTAATGAAATAGAGGTGCCAACAAATGATAATACAAGAGATAATCACTGATATTTAACATTACATTTCATTCATCTCCTGACTTAGTTAATTACTCTAGTGTGTGTGTGAAACATAGACCTTACATTCTCATCTGCAATGTCACAGAAACTGCCCATGAATGTAATACATTTCTTTCCTACATTTTCATCTCAAGTGTAACTAGGAAGTTATCCCACTCAACCCTGCACCTGGCTTCTCTGATATCACACACAGCGTAAAGTATATTTTGGCATCATTTGAGGTGAGATACATACTATGCATTATTTCTTTTTTTAAAACACAAACCATGTCACTGTAAAAGTATTACATGCTTTGAAGATGTTTAAAAATGGTATTTTAGTGGTTATCTGTAGCTAACATGTAGGTGCCCATGTAGATAATCAGTAATTAAAACATACATGCATACAGAAAACTTAGCATCAAAAACAAAGTTACATAACCCAGAAAAACTAACTAGGCTATCTTTTCAACTTTGACAGAGTTCAAAAACATCTACACGGCCTTGTGAGTGATGAATTATTTTCCACCTTACAACCCCTTTTCCACAAACAAAATGTGGCAAGCTACTTGCTACTCTATTAATATTTCCATGGCAAATATTCAGACAAGCAACATTCCTTAGTTCCACCAACCTTGACCTTTGCAACTGGAACCTGCTATGCCACATACACTGGGATGAACCATCCTCATTCCCTTCATATTCTTTTAGTAAGAAGGAAGTCCCACTCAGACAGCTTCTTCCCATGAACTGCTATTTTGTGCAACAGACTCCAAAGAGGATGCTTTCCTGACAACTATATGTATACAATAACCCCCTTTAGTAACCTTCTATTTTGGGTGGTTCTTGGGCCTTGTATAGAAATAACATTAGCTAAAAAAGAAAAAAAATTAAGATATCCTATTTGCAATACAGATATGAACAAACAAACAATTTGTTAAGAGCAATGCATCATGTTATAATGGTAAAGATGCTACACAGATCTATTACTACTGAGTAGTCAGTTTAATACTCACTAAATGTCTTATGCTTCTGGTCTGGTGCCAAAACTAAGCTACACTTAGGAAATAAGGATACTTCAGGGTTTGGTTATGGTTAATGGGCTAGTCTGGTTGACTATTAATACTGACTGAATTTGATCATAAAAAAGTTTGTGACTACACCTTATTTATGTTCAATACTTCCTGAATATTAAACTAACCAAATAACATTCTTTTTACCATTGTAAAAATATGGGATTTTTATTAAGCACAAGTTGCAGTAAACAGTTTGTCTGTAGGTTTGAAATAGTCATGTCAGTCATGATGACCGGTTGAAAACACAGGAGAAAGAAAGAAAAATTATATTAACTTCAAATGGCATCCATGAGCCCTACTAACAGAATCTCATTATTTCAAATAAATGAAATCAGTTGAAACAATATATAGTCACATTATGTTTTATATTATAGAACAGATATGTCATTTGGCATTGGACTATAGGGAATTCTGTCATCCAGGTTTTTTTTATATGCAAAATTTGAACATCTGAATTCCAAATAATAATAAAATAAAGAAAACAGCTATTCCTGTTAAATAAATCAGTTGTATTTACAAACATATGTACATGAATTGAAAAGAATCAAAAACAGGTAAAAATAGTTTTTAGTTGAGTTAAGGACTTTGAGTAGTTGGTCCACAGAAAAATCTGTAGTTTAGAAAAAAACTTTTAAATATTTGGTCACAGAAAAAAAAGCTGTGGTTGAAAAAATACTTTGACCATGAGGGAAGATTCACTGACAGTCTTTGTTGTTGTTGAAGATGGTTCATTTAAAGTTGATGGCACATTTCTTTCAGCACACACTGTGGGGGCACTATATAGCCACATCCTCTCTTGTGTTTGAACAACATGGAGACAGTTGCATATCTGTTACTGAAAGTTGAAATATGTGGGTTTTTAGAATTTTTTTTCCAAAAGTAGGCTCAAGAAAAATAGAGTATTAGTCTTCTCTGGTTGATCAAGGTGATATTAATTTCTAACTAATAGATACTTTGATTTAAATTATGTGTGTTGTATTCTGGATTCTTTTTGGCATGTTTGTAAATATTGTCTATTATTGGGTAGAAAATAAAGTTTAAAGTTTGGGTTTTATTAAATTTCTAAAAATAAGCCTAAAACAATAAAAATTGCCGAGGAGAATATGTTAATAGCAGAATCAAGAGAAAAAAAAACATTCTTTTTACACACCATTTTTTTTTCCAGGTATGCATGTTAAAATTTGCCATTAATTTAATGAGTTCACTGGGTGCTCCACTGTTGTGGCTCTGTGCCATATCAAGATAAACTTAATAAATCTATATATTTATATATTTCCGTTTCTAACAAAGGTTACTGCATTATGAATTTATTCCATACAGAATAAAACAAAAAAACACTTTTTCAAGTTTATGACCAACTAACTTCTGAAATGTATAAACAATTAAAAAAAATATTATTTGGGTTGTATCCACATTATTATAAATTGTACGTATTGTAAATACTTGGGCATTTTTTAAAAATTTTATCTGATTCTGAGATTCAAGTGTAAAAAAAAAAACAAAAAGAAAAGAAAAACAGTACAGGTAGAGACTTATTTTTTGAAAACTGATGATCCTCATAATTCTTTTAATCCAGATAAAATTACAAGCACACTGCACATTTGTTAGTTTACTGGAAGACTGCAATATTCTTCTTATTCTGGACAACTGTTCAGCCCATCCTCGAGCTGAACTACTGTATAAGAATGCATATACATAGTTATTACCAAACTGTACATCCCTTATCAAAACCCAAAACCAAGGAAAAAAAAAACCTTTGCTTCACAAAGGTTAACTATTATCACTCACTTTTCATGAAATGCAATTTATATGCAATAAATTCTGACAAGCCTGTTGAGACATTTATCAAAGAATTTAATAGGAGATATATAATTTCAGTTGAAATGCCTAGATGTAACCATAAGTTCTATGCCAACAGATTCTTCTATCACACTTCTCACTTGTGGAACTTTTCCAGGTTCTTGTTTCCCAGTCAAATTTGATCTTCAAAAATTTAAATGCAACATCAATCATTATCTACAGATTTCTTAATTCTTGTTCTTTTAATGTTCTCTCTCTCTCCTTAAGTTTTTTTTCCTCATATTCAGTAACCATTTACATCTTAGTGGCTTTATTGCCTTGCTTGGGGTGAAATGATTAAAAAAAAATTGTTTAAGTGTTTAACAATCCTAATGTTTTAAAGATATGAAACATGCACAATTAAATTTCAGTGATGTATTATTAAATTCTCATTATGTGAACTCTGTTGTTCTGGCAATATGATGAATCGGGCATGATTTTGTAAAACAATGATGTTAGAACATTGGTGAAAATATTTGTACATTTTTTAAATTCCTTTTTCATATATGAAGCTAATCCAGGTTTGTATAATATTTAGATAAAAATGGACTGGTAACAAAGACTGAAAGGGATAAGGGAGAGAATGAGAAAATACAATGTTGCTGTTTTTATAGTTTATCAAGCTATTGGGGGGTTATTTAAAATAAAGACACTGGTTCCCATACTGTGACACTGATGCCATGAGGTAGTTAAATATTGATTCTGAGCAGAAAACAGTTAAGCCCAAAATGGAATTTAGGCTGAGAGAGGGAGAGAGAGAGTGAGAGTGTGGAGATATTTTCCTTGGTGAAAATGGGACACTCTGGATTTCTTCTCTCCTAAAGTTTATTCTTCTTATCTATCAAGAGTCTGGCATGTGGACAAAAACAGATTTGGAGAACAATTTTCTCTCTTTGGGAATTTAGGCAAACAAATATATTTTCATTGATGAAAATGAATTGGGAAATTTTATTTTTTCATTATGAAGATATTTCTTCTTTATCATAGCACCTGCCATGGCTTGAACCAGCACTGTGATTGCTACAACATTCGATCTTCCACTGCTCTGAGATCAAGAACACAACATGAGCAGAGTTAGTGTGGATCAAATTGGCCAGCAATCAACCAGCTTCGACCAACATCAGCATTGACCAGCACAGTTAGACCTGTGGTTAAAAACATCATGAGGATCGGACCACTTAACGTGGTTACACCACAAGGTGTAGGCAGCGGCAGGTGATATAGTACAATCACCAGAGTTAAGCAACATTGAGCCTGGTCAGTACCTAGATGGGTGACTGCTTGGGAAGATCAGGTACTGTAAACTTGGATTTGTGTGTAGTGTAATGGATAACGGCTCAAAATTGTTAATCAGAGAGCCTAATTCTAATTCCTGTCAAGTTTGTTATATTCACTAATGTGCAAATAGCCTTAGAAAAGGTATGAATCCACATCTCCCCTTCCCCCAGCTATGGTTTAATTAGTAAGACTTGTATTACTAAATCATTATTATCTTACAATCTAAAAATATTTCTGGCTTTAAATAACCTGTAAAAGGTTGATAAGTTGTAGAAAATGAATCAATAAAAGATTAATATTAAAAACATATTTTGGATTGTAAGTATATGTCTTTTTTCTTACGAGTGAACATTGAATTAATAATTTTTAGCAAATAATGATTTTTCCAGATACAAGTTCTCCTATTTAATCCATGATTGAGGAGGAGATAGCTTCATACCTTTCCCCAGGGTATTTGTTCATGAGTGAATATAACCTGAACAGAATTTTAAATTGGCTTTCCGATTTCTCATTTTGAGCCACTAGCCATTACACCACCTGCACATCCATGAGAAAATACAAGCAAAAAGGTGAGAGAAGCATTCATATAGTTAATGTGAATCACATTTTGTCTTGCTAATGTAAATTTTTTTAAATAATTTTTTTCTGATAAAACTAATCCATTGACAAAACATGTTAAAATAGAAGTTTTCCAAATTGTCTTATATATTTACCATTCCATCTCTAAAGACTCACATATATACCATCAAACCCACAAATAGGAAGAGAATTCATGATCTGAGGGTCTTTTGTTCTTTTTTGTCAGCATAAACTGATAAGAACCAACTATTTTCTCCATCAGACTCTATAGTGACATTACATGGATAGTTTTTGTCAATATCATAATTATCCATTAGTGTGAGCCTCATGCATACTTTTGCTACTAGTGCCTATCTATAAGATCAGAAATGCTTGGATTTTTGTAATGTGACTGAAGTGATTACTTTTGGTATATTTTATTATATTTGTTTCTTATTTTTTCACAAAAATGAAAGACTTGTTAACAGGTGCAAAAATAATTAATTTCAAAACTGAGCAATTTTTATCAAACATTTCTGTTAGTGGAATAGAAATTCCCTCAAGAAAAAATTCCAATCTCCACACTTACCTTCATTTAAAAAAAAAAAAAAAAAAAACTATTTACAGCTATGATTCCACCTTTGAATTACCATTCTTTATTTTTTATGCTTTATTTCACTAAAAATAATAACTATTTAATAATCTCATATACATAATTTTATAACCTCATATATATATATATATATATATATATATATATATATATATATAGATATGACTATTAATACAAATATAAATTTTGTCATTTAGCTGATTGATGTTATCCAGTTTTGTAGACAAACCTTTTTGTAATCATTTGGTCCACTCATCAGTTTCAGCAACTGACTGCCAATTTTCACATTTATGTACTATTTATTAGTGTTAGATTAATATTTTCTTTTTTTGTGTGTGTGTGTATGTGAACATGTGTAAAATGTCATGGTTATTTTTGAGAATTTTATTGAAATTCACTTCAAAGCAATAGAAAGCTCTAATCACATTCACAGTAGGACTCTGCAACTTTGAAGGCTCTTACTGTAACAGTCCTGTCACTTTTGCTGTAGTGCTTCAGCTCCTTGTCTGCCTTGTAGCACTCAAAAGTGTCCATAGTCTTAGTCACAGCATTTTTCATCTCCTTCACATTCTCAAAATGTTAATCCAACATGCAGCTTTGATCATTTTACAGGCTTCTGATAAAATTTTGTATTAATCTTGGTAAAAGCCCAGCAAAAATCAATAAAATGATCAAGACTGCTTACAAATAAAGGTTTACGAGGATGTAGATGAGCTGAATAGTGTACCAATTTCTTCAAAGATTCTGGAAACATTCAGATCTGCTCAGTTTCGTATCCTAACATAAACAAAGCAATTTCTAAAGTAATAGGTTTTTATTATTAATCCGACAAATTTGGCTTTACTAGATCAGTGATAACCTTCATGGCTAAGTTGATCTAAAGCACATCAGATTCTATTGCTAAGGAGAATGCATCTTTTCTTTAATAAGATTCCTTGAGTATTCAGAGTGGTAGACAAAAATAATTAATATACTGTTTAATAAATAAAGTGTTTACTCAAATATAGGTAATCACTAAAAATAAATGATTTTATATATATACATATATATATATATATATATATATATATATATAAAATGTGATAAAATATAGTTTTAAGGTATGCTATATTATGGGTTAAAGTGTTCAATGTCAGAGATAGAACATATGTAAATATAAAAGTGGACATTGAAGTCAACATCCAGCAACAACACTGTGTGTTGACTTCAATGTCTGTGTATATATGTCTGACTGAATAAATTACAAACATTACGTCTGCTTATTTTTATCATAATCATTTCATATTCACAAATATTTTTCCATATATTACAATTAAATAAGGCAAGAAATGCACTGTAACAGTGAGAATCACTTTTATTTCCCAAGTACTTTCCATCTCTTTGAGATTATCATCAGGGGTACAACTGGTAAGGCAAAAACTATGTATAGCTATCCATTACTGAATTTTTTCTTTTGCCTTTAAATGCCATGGCTGACAATTATGCTTTAGCATCCATTAGAACGTAAAATGTTACCCATTTTTGGAATTTTTTGTTACATAAAAGAAAAAATTCAGAGATGGAAAGTACTTGGGAAATAAAAGTGATTCTCACTGTTACAGTGCATTTCTTGCCTTATTTAATTGTAATATATGGAAAATATTTGTGAATATGAAAGGATTATGATAAAAATAAGTAGATGTCATGTTTGTAATTTATTCAATCAGACATGCTGAAAAGAGAATTTTCTGCCTAAATACACACACATACATACACATATATTTTAAACCTTATGACAATTTGAAGATACATAAAATAAAAATAAAAAACATAATTTTTACAATAATTCTTCATCAGAAGATGATCATGATAATTTTCTTCATATGTATTCACCTCCAACAACTTCCTCAATATTTTTGATGACCTTAGAATTTCCATGATAAAAAAAAAAAAAATATCACAATTTTTACTCAAATGTTCATTCATGGCCCAATTCTAAGGGTCACCAGTTATTATGAACATGATACTAACTCTCAGGTTCCATACTTTCTTTAATTCTCAACTAGGATCCTGGTATTTATTTATTTTTATTTATTTACTAATTAAACAATTTATTTTTTGAAACAGAGAAATTTTAACTTTCTGGTGGACAGAAAGTTTTGTAAATACAAAGTAAAATTTACTTATTCTTTCCCAAATCAGACACTATAAAATTATTATTGTCATCTGAACTTGAAAAATAAGAAAAAAGAAAAAAAAATTATGTTTGATTATATTTACATTGGCATTGTATTATAAAGGAGGAATTTGCTTGATAACTTGATCACTTTATCATAAAACCATCTGAAGATAAACAGCAAAATGTGTTTCTTCAAGTACTTTATAGTTTTTGCTAGTTTTGTTTGAGAGAATGTTTTTAATATTTATTCTCATCACAAAAAATACTGTCAAAAATGTTAAAAAAATGAGGTGGTCACAAAATGAAGCAATAAGAAAAAAAATAAGCAAAACAATAAAATCCAATTTTATCTAAAAATGTAATTGAACAACTGTTTGGTGCTCTCAAGAAAGAACAAGAAACATTTTTCAAGGACAATTTTCCAATTGTAATGAAGTGATAATGTCTGTATGATGAATGATAAAAGATGCTTAAAATTACAATTCATAATGTCAAAAATAAGAAAGTTATTTTATCAAATACAGCCTTGATGTCCAGCTTTGCAGAGAAAATAGTAAAAATAGTAATGTTTTAATCTGTTCCTTTCAAAGCAACCAATATTAACAACTATTATTAAATGGCAAAGAACATGCCCATGCGTGCATGCACACACACACACACCATATATACCCCCACATAAATGGCTGGCCACTCATATCCAAGGATGCCAGTCTGCTAGGGTGGCTAGCTAATCCCCATTGCTGACGCCTGCTCAGGTACATTTTATGTTCGTTCAATACCCATGGTTTATACTGCAACTATGCTGAGTGTACCTTAGTTACAGTTTCTGTGAGAGATTGCATTATCTAGCATGATCAACAGTCTGAACAAGACCAGCACACTCAGACCCTCAGTCATGATGACTTGTGACTTTGTGCTTGCACAACCATCAACGGTCCCCAAGGATTCCATCTACCCAACTTCACTCACAAGGTTTGGTTCAACCCATGATATGGTTTTCAGGTGCTTTCCAAAGGTGCCACATGCTGGGATTACCTCCTCCAGACTGATAACATTAAGAAGTCACTTTTCTGACAAATCGACCTGGTGAGATTTGAATCCAGGTCTCATGGTCAGAAAGCAAATGTTCTAACCACTCATACACATACTACATTCATACATGCACATACTACATATACACACACATTACACATCACAAACACACCACATGTTTTAATATCAGATTATCAATCTCACTTAAAAGACTAGTACAACACAATCTTCCTTTATATAGTACAAAGACATCTCAGTAAATATCTTCTAGTCTGATCTCAGATGTATAAAACCAGAAATTTATATGTCAACAGTTTCACTCCAGATCTAAATGATATGTGTCCATATATAACTTTAAGTAAGAGAAATTTCCTCTTATGTGTTTCCATTAAATCCATCTAAGGAATCTGGGTGTAATTTCGTTAGTAAGAAATCAATGTCTGTCCGATTGATCTGCAATGAAAAAAATAAAATAAAATCATGAAGTACTACAAAAATCTCAAGCAGGTACAACTTCAAGTTTGTAGACAGGATTGATCTGTTTTTACAGCTTATTTAAAGCCAAAAAATATTTTTTAGATTGTAAGAATTTTTTTTTGAGATGATAATGATTCATTGATAAAACTCCTACTAATAAACCCATAGCTGAGGGGTAAAGAGGTCATACATTTGGATATTTGTTCCAAGGATATTTGTGCATAAATAAATATAAGAAACACAACTAGATTTGGAACTCAACTCTCAGATTTACAATTCCAAGCCGTTTATCTATTACACCACCCACACATCCAAGCTAACAGCATCTAGTATTCCCAAGCAGTTACCCACCTAGGTACTGACCAGGCTTGATGTTCTTAACTTTGGTGATCATGCAAGAACCGGTGTTTCAGTGTGATAAGCCATCGGCCATAAGCTTTTGTTTGTTTTGTTTTGTTTTATGGCATATCAAGCTCAATAGGTTATTTAATGCCAACAAAATTTTTATTGCTGGTAATATTTTTTTCCAAAAATGTATTGCTGGTAATATTATTTTTTATTTTATTTTTTTTTCAAAAACGTTTGCTGGTAATATTTTTTTTCACCAAAAATGTATTGCTGGTAATAATTTTTTTCCTTCAAAAATTTATTGCTGGTAATATTTTTTTACAAAAATGTATTTCTGGTATTAAAACCTATTATCTTTGCACTTTCATAGTGCTTTGAACCCAGTTTAGGGCTTAACTATTTGGGACCCTAACAGGTGCTACCACCTCAGGTCAGGGTGGATCTGGGAACACCAGCAATTAAGAGGTGGTTCCATGCTCCTCAAAACCTCCTGATGAGAGAGGCCTTGTTGTCAGATGTAATTTATTGTCTTACCCATGATGTGGATGTAGTTTATCGTCATACCCAGGACACCCATAAGCCTTGTACACTAGAATTACCTACAAGGTTTTCTCCTGCACCATGCAAATAAGTTTATTACCAAGGTGATAAAAATAATTACATTTTATATTTTCTTTGTATATATAATGCATGGTTATTCCTTTAAATCAGAAATAGTTAGGGTGTCTGTTGTATTTTATTATGTTTTCTATGGGGTTGTGTTGAAAGTCATATTGCTATACAAAGCTAGACCTAATAAATAATAACAGCAACAATAAAATATACTTAGGCACCTACTGTAACAATGGTTAAAAAACTTGTTTCACACACTAATTCAATAGTGTAGTGTATTTAACACTCGCATGGTGATACATATTTATGGCCTTGTGTCAGATTGTGCTAAACTCATTAAATAGGCAAGTTATCTCTTGACTAATTTGTTGTGTAATGGATTTGATATTCAATGAGAGCTGCAACTTGCCACCTTATATTGTCCTTGGTCAGCTTCACTAAAAGATTCTTTTTCTTTAAATGCTATGTCCCTTTAGGATATGACAATCACAGCTATCCACAGATTCTTTTTCTTTATTATCTGTTACTTGTTATGCTTTTTTGGGATAGAAAGTGAAGTGGTTTCCTGTTGCATTCTCCACAGTTTGGAATTCAGTGTTTTCCTTCTCTTAAACTAGTTTACACCCAAGGCTATAGAGTCCAGTCTACTTTAATATTTAACTCATAGCTAGTGGGAGTAAAAATGGATTCATGTCTTTGCCAAGGGAATTTGTGCAAAAATGAATACAACAAACTAGGCAGGAATTTGAACTTGGTTTGCCAATTCCAAGTCCCACACGGATAACAGTTATACTATCCACATATCTAACTAAAATATTAAATTAAAAGCAATAAATTCAAAATTAACTTACTTTATTTACATTTTTCTGACCTGAAATCTCTTTATCCTCAAATGCATCATAAAGTTTTCGTTTAACAGGGTTCTTAGTTTTAAGACGAGGTGATTTATTGGATGATTTCTTGCCAGTATTTCCTTTTGTCACCTTTTTATGGCCAGTTTCAGCTTTCTCACTGATGACTAAAGTTTTATCTTCCTGGAAGAAATATGGATCAGTGTTTTTCATTTCAGTTTTTCTTCTTGTGTTGCATAACTTAGGGCTGACATAGCCAATGATGTCACTCAAGTCTGATGGCTTGTTTCCATAGTGTTCCTGCAAGTCTGACCCAGATTTGTTAGGTGTATCATCCAACTTAGCATATGCCTGACCTTCTTTTTCCCCTTCCATCAAGATTTTATAACATTTTGCTGGAGATGCTGCACTCAATTCATAAAATGATTGCCCTTCTGTGGTCCCTGTTGGCTGTGATGCATCACCTCCTGAATCATCTTTGGTATGGCATTTACTTTGACTATAGCACAATGTTGAGAGGATATTGATGGCTAGGTATTCATTGTCCTTAATCAATGGATTAATAGTCCTTTGGTTGTTATCATTATCACACAAACTGCTTGCACTGACACCCTTGCTAAAATTTAAAGGTTGGTCATCAATGCAATCAGTTGAGTTTTGAACATGTTCTTTTGCAAAAGTCTCTTGCTTTGATACATGTAGATTGAGGGATGAATTCTCAATAACAGGTGAAGCATGACAATCAGTTATTTCAATTACCTGAGATGGTGGTGGTGGTGGTGATGATGATGTAATTTGTTTAAGACTCTCTTTAGTCTCCATGTGTATCTTTTTCAAAAAATCTTCTTTTTTACCAAGAGATGTTGCAATGTAAAGAATTGGCTCCTCATCATTCTGTGTGCCAATGTGAAATTGCTTTGTTTCTGTTTTTCCAGTTAGATAGCTATTATTTTGATGACCACTTGTCAGGGTTTCACATCTGTTTTCACCTGAGTTCTCTGTGGTTATTTTTGGTGCAGACGTTTTGTTTTTGTGTGCCCTCTTGCTGGATAGTATATTAGGCTTATTCCCAGCTTTTGGCATGGCCAATTTGTCCATACAATTTAGGACATGACTGGTGACTGCTGATGTACCTATAAAAGCGGCCAGCTGATCTTTTACCTGTTCAGACGTTAGCTCATAACTCACCAACTGATGCTGGTGGGGTTTCATCAGGTTTAGGATAATCACCTTTGTACCAGGTACCATTTCAATTGTCCAAGAATTATCAGTAGAACCTGCCAATGTCACTTTTTCCTTTAACTGAAACAGTGAATCTGAAAGCAAACAAAAAAAAGCAAATATTTATTATTAAAACAAACAGAACCATTTATAGACTGCTATATTTTACAACAGAAAATACTATATTTATTATTTAGATTAAATATTTATGATAACAATTTTGATTTGTTTTTCACACAATATTTTAAAATAAAAAAATAGTAGTAATCATGGCTCCCCAGATTTTTTCTTTATTATCTGTGAATTTGCTATGTCTTTTGGGAAAAGACAATGGAGTAATTTCCTGTTCCGTTCTCCACAGTTTGGGATTTAGTGTTTTTCTTCTCTTAAACTACTTTTCACCCAATGCTAAAGTGTCCAATCTACTTTACTATTTAACCCATAGCTAGTGGGAGTAAAGATGGATTTATGCTTCTGTCAAGGGCATTTGTGCAAAAATGAATGCTAGAATTTGAACTTGTTTTGCCAATTCCAAGTCTCACACAGATAACAGTTACACTACATACGTAGCTAACTAAAAGGTTAATACCACTTACATCCTCAAGGACACATGGCACAGTGGATAAAGGCGTTGGTTGATCCAGTGACAGGACCCAAAAAGTGTGAGTTCAATACCCGATTAAGGCAGTGGAGAACTTTCAGAGGGAAATTAACAGGAGATAACTGATAACTGACATCCATTAAACATAGCACGTGGAACTAGAACAGTCTACCCCAGTGAGTGAAATAAAGGGTTAAGTTCAACATTCCAACCACCTGAAGAAGGCCAGAGCGTTCAACGGCTGAAATGTTGTAATACATATGGCGACAAGGATGAAGACAATAGTCCGAATAATGTAAGTGGTGTGCATGGTGCCTCATCTCAGAAATATAGACAGATACTAAAATATTAAATATTAAATTAATAAAGGCAATAAAAAATAATGATAGATAATATGAAATCTTTTAAAAATTCTTCTTCTGAGCAGTTAAATTAGTGTTCTGTATGAATAAAAGAAAGCACAAATAGATGGTCATCAATACATTCAGTTGAGTTTTGAACATGTTTTTTTGCAAAGGTCTCTTGCTTTAATAATGATTAGCAGTAGAGCCCGGCGCTACCCAGGGATGTAACAGTAAGAGATAGATCAAGTATCGACCATCATAAAGACTGAAAAATAAAATTGACAAAGATTATTGTTTAAGGTTGACAGACACGCATGTCTTAGTTAGTTTTTTTTTTTTTGGTCAAACCCAACCTCAAACAAAAACATTGTTTTCAATCGTTATGAGTCTACCGATTGAACAGAATTTTATTATAAACAATTGTCTTATAAATGGAATTTTTAAAGCATTCTGAATGTAAAAATAAGGAAAAAAGTGTGAAAGAAACACTACCTGCCAAAAAAAAAAAGCGAAGTTTTGTTGAAATCGGTTGAAAAATGTAGGAAATCCGATCCCATATATAAACACACACACACAAACAACCTGGGTTTTATAATAAGTATAACTCGATATGAGTTGTCTCCCTTTCATTCTTGCGATGCCTCTTAATCATGTTTTCAAATTGATTTCATGCAAAAACAATTGTGTTTTCCAATTTTTGGCGCTGTCAGAACCACTGCAAGGTAATTTTACGTAGTCCTGTGAAGTTTTGTTGAAATCAGTTGAAAAATGTAGGAAATCCGATCCAATATATAAACGTACAGACACACACACAAACAACCTGGGTTTTATAATAATTATGATACATTTAGATTGGGGGGTGAATTCTCAACAACAATAATTCAACAATGTCTTCAAATACCTTTTAGTGATGATAATTTTATTTCATAATCCTTGTATACTTATGAATACCTGTTAAAAAGCAGTGATTGGCAAAATGACTTTGGAATAAATCTATTGTGCCCATGTGCCAGACTAGGCTAAGTTTATTAACAATATAATAGTGAAAATCACAACTCTTGCCTTGTATCAGATTAGGCTATACATCATAAACATCTACAAATGTGCCTGCTGTAAAGTGATAAGAGAGTTAAGTCTTGCTAAACATTCGGTGCTAGAGAAGTGATCATAAAATATAAATACAGTAACACGCATAAGTATTGGATACATGTTATTTTCTGTTATAACTAGTTTATATTCGCCATTTTGCCTGATATTTGGTAAGTAATATCTCATAAAGTTGTTTTAGTTGTATGTGGAAGGAAAATTAAAAACTCATGGTTGAATCCATTTTAGCAAAGAAATGAATCTAGCACTAAGTACAGTAGAAAATATCATCAGAAAGTATAAGAAGTATGGCGACGGTACAGCAAACCTTCCAAGAAATGGAAGACCAAGAAAAATAAATGAGAGTACTTCAAGGTGGATCAGCAGAAATGTGCAAAAAACCCCCTTCATTACTCGTTCTGAAATTAAAACTGATCTTGAGGGTGCTGGAATTAATGTAAGTAAGGATACCATTAGCAGAGCTCTATATCGTACAGGCTTTCATTCAAGATTACCAAGGAAAGTGCCTTTACTGAAAACCAAACATGTCAAAGACCGATTAAAGTTTGTCAAAACTTATGAAAAGAAAGGTATGCAGTTTTGGAAAAAGGTAATCTGGTCGGATGAAATGAAAGTTGAACTATTCGGAAGGAACACAGCAACAAGTGTTTGGCAAAAAAATGGCACTGCCTTCAACACGCACAATACCATCCCCACAGTTAAGTTTGGGGGTGCTTCCATTATGATATGGCGATGCTTTTCATCCAAGGGCACTGGTGAGTTACAAGTTATCCATGGTAGAATGAATGGTAGCATGTACAGGGAGATTCTAGAGAAGAACCTTCAGAAATCTGCAACTTCTTTAGGACATGGTCGGAATTTCGTGCTTCAACACGAAAATGATCCCAAACATACCGCAAAACTTACAAAGGAATGGTTTGAAAATAATGGTATTAGTACTTTCAATTGGTCAAGTCAGTCTCCTGAATTGAATCCAATTGAGAATTTGTGGAATACTTTGAAGGTTAAAGTTCATAAGCGGAATCCACAAAATATCAAGCAATATAGAGGAATTATGCAAGGAAGAATGGGGTAAAGTAACGGTGGATCAGTGTGGAAAACTTGTGGCCAACTATAGAAAGCGACTGGAAGCAGTGAAACAAAACAGAGGCTATGCAACAAAATATTAAATTGATGTATCCAATACTTTTGCATAGGGTAATTTTGAACTTTGATAAAAAAAAAAAAATGGATTCAACCATGAGTTTTTAATTTTCCTTCCACATACAACTAAAACAACTTTACGAGATATTACTTACCAAATATCAGGCAAAATGGCGAACATAAACTAGAGTTATAACAGAAAATAACATGTATCCAATACTTATGCATGTCACTGTATATATAGTTTTAAGGAATGCTATATTTATGGGTAAAAGTGCTCAATATCAGAGATAGATCATGTCAACACCAAGTGATGAGTGTTTCATGCTTCAATGCAATCATCAGGCCAGGTTTGAAGATTGCATTGAAGCATGAAATGCACCATCACCACTTAGTATTTACCTCAGTCTCCACTTATATATATATATATATATATATATGTGTGTGTGTGTGTGTGTGTGTGTGTGCATAAGGAGATATTTATAAACCATGGATTAACCTCTCAAAATAACTCAGTAAGGATCAAATTCAATTACAAGTTCACTAAGCCCATCTTTCTAATCATTTCTATGCCAGTCATTCTCATATAATGTAATTCTCCATGTATAATACACATTTTTTTCTAAAAAATAATAAGCAAAATTAGGGGGGTGTATTATGCACAGCTACAAAAAAAAAATCTTCAAAAAATTGCCATTTCATAGGTTGATTTCAGTTGCAAAATGACTACTCACCACAAACATATGACAATATGACACTAACATTTGGCACTTGCCATAAGAATGTCAAAATACAATCATATGTACCTAACAATACTTACAAATATAAAATAAAATAAGAATTATCATAAAACTAAATTAGAATAATATTATTCTATGTTTAAAACCATTTTTTGTGAAAAACTACATACAGATCCGATAGATTGGACATTTTATCAAACAAAAACAGGTTAATGAGTCTGCGCAGTAGGCACAATATAGGTATTTCCGTTTCCTTTTAGAATTGTGATGATCAGAAATTTTAATAAATATCTTCAATTACAGATTGAATAAGAGTAGGAAACACTGGCCATAATGAAGTTGGAGAGGTACAATTTATAGGGTTTGATTACCAAACAAGAGCATTTAGTGTTAAATAACTTCATAAAAAAGTCACTTTTGATTGTCTGGTAACAGCTGTCATATCCGAATGTTAATTTTTAATAAAAAATTGTGAAAACTGGTATATTTCTTTAAGGAGTCCTAATATTGAAGATGGAAGGAAATAAGCAACAGTTTCAGCATGTTTTGTTTTTTAACTTTAAAAAATAAAAAAATCATATGCAAAAACACAAAATAATGAAGACAATTTGTACAGTTACTATAAATAATTAAACATATCAAAAGTGGTTTGCCAAATTTTTCCTAGAGTTTTCTTACTGAACAACAGTTGAGATTGTTAGCAATGAAATAATGACATTACTTGAGAATAATCAATGTTATATGAAACTGAAGAAAAATATTCGAAACAAGCATTGAAAATCATTTGTGTCAGTTTGGTGGCTTCTAAGTTGAGCCTTCTCTCCCCCCACAAGAAAAAAAACTCGTAGGCCATATTTCTATAGGAATTTGCTATTTAAACATAACAAAAATGTTCTATTTTTGAAAAGTAGGTACATTATAATGAAATGCAAGAGTTTATGCATCAAGAAAAGGAACAAGCACTATTCATACTAAAGACAAATTTTGAAAGGTGAAACTATATATAGGATAAGATTGGACTTTTGTTATGAGCTCTTTCTAAAGAAGCAAACATTTCAAACAAATAATGTTGCCAATTAGATCAAATGAAGACAGCAATAGACAAATGGCATTTGGAATTATTTAAAAGAAAGAGTGAAATATTTATTCTATTAGACAAACAGCATTTCTTTAATTACCAAACAAAAACTGTTTCAGATTAATTCTTCAGATATTACACATTTGGATTACCTTTTATTCCAATCTTTACAGAATTCTCTTAATTAAAAAAATCTTTGAAAATCTTTAACATGCATCTCAAATAGTTCTTTGCCAAGAAAGTTCATTTCTGGAAAGATGGAATTATGAATTTTCCAGAAAGACGAGAGAGCAGAACAAAAAGGTTAATATATTTTTCAATAAAATTAATGGTGAAAAAAAAAAATAACTAGCCCTATATTTTTATTTAATAAACCCAAATTTTGGCCAGTGTATGTCATAAAATAATTGATAAATACACTGAGAAATGACAAGAAAAAAGACAACCATTTGGTTCTTCTTGCAAATCCATAAAGGTAGATTACATGAAATTTTGAAATCAAATTCTATCACTTACCAATATTAACAAGATCACATGTGTAATACAAGGTACTCGAATCTCTATTAGGAGCAATATTATATAATTTTGGTTGTGATGGTTTCTGCATCAATGGATCTTTCTTAGGCCGACCTCGAGGTCTCTTTGGTTTTCCATTTTTTTTCTGAAAGTTCTGCTGAACTGCACTTTGTTCACAAACAGTTTGCAAAGATGTAGAATCCTGCAATGTCAGTGTTGTTTTATTTGCAGTCCAAGGCCACTGAATGTTTGTACAGGCAAAATTAGACAGAGCCTCTATAGTTGATGTTTGGGTTGGTTGAAGTTGCAGGGGCATATTGGGAGGAGGTGCAATAATATACATCACAGGATATTTAGACTGAGATGCTTGTATTTCAGGTTGAATGACTTGAGTTATCACCGAGCTCGATTCAGAAATAGAAGCCAAAGCTATTTTTTTTGGTTGTTGTGATTGCGTAGACAATATAGGCTGTTGCACCAACAAAGAAGAGTTAGTATTTTCCTGTAATAATGAAGGAACAGGGGTTGTTGTTGTTGTTGTTGTTGTTATGGTGTGTGACAGAGAGGCACTTGTGGTAATAGGTGTGTATTCTAAAGGTACATCAGATGAAATTGTCACTGAATTAGTTTCTGCAATAGTCAGGGTATTTCTGGAGGAACCACTTTCTAAATTTGTTGGGGATGTATTTGAGAGTGTGGTATTAATAGAGTGATCAATGTTTGGTGATATAGGAATAATGACATCATATGAAGTACTAGCAATTTCATTTGTTGATTCTGAAGCCAAAGTGTTGATATTAGAATGAGTATCACAAGCAAGAGATGTAGTAATGGATTGTGATGTGTGACTATGTGTATCAGACGGCATAACATTGGTTGAAGGGGATGATATCGGAGTGAAAGAAGAAAGAGAAACAGGAGAATTAGGTGGTATTGAAGGAGGATTTTTGTTTGGGGATTTTGAAACAGTTGTTGCAATCAGCTTTCTGCTTTTTCCCTTAGAAAACACCTTTGTACGCCTACTGCATGAACTTGGTTGCTTAACCCTTGTAGAGTCTTTGGTTTCAGAACCCATCTGATCTTGTTTTGAGTTGTCCGAAGAGTTTATATTCTCAGATATTTGAAGATTTTTAACAAAGGGTTCTGAAGACAAAAGCATTTTAGGTGTAGGGTTTTCTGGGGTTTGTTCTTGATCTTGAGTTGTGTTAAACGATTTGAGTGATAGGTCCTCACTAGCTTGATTTGATGAAGTGTCTGTGGAAGCCTCACTTGAACACAGTTTGTCAACCACTTGAAGGAATGTTGTTGGATGTTTGTTCAATGAACTTAGCTCACAAGTATTTTCTTAAAAAAAGAAAATTAAACAAATTAAAATAACAACATATTACAGAAATATTATTTGATCAGGATTTTCATTAAAACATTTCAAAAGTATAAAAAGAGTTTAATGACTAATTCATTTTCTGCAGGTTATTTAAAGCCAGAAAATATTATCAGATTGCAAGAGGTTTTTTTAAGATAATAATGATTTAGTGATACAAGTTTCACTAGTTAACCCATAGCATGGAGAGAAGAGGTGGATTCATAACTTTTCCAAGGGTATTTGTGTGTAAGTGAATATAACAAATCCAACTGGAATTGGAACTCAGCTCTCTGATTAACAATTCTGAGCCATTATCCATTACACCACCCACACATAAAATCTTACATCTGCTATTCCCAAATGGTCACCCATCTAGGTACTGATCAGGCTCAATGTTGCTTAACTTTGGTGATCATATGGGAACCAATGTTTCAACATGATGTGGCTATAAGCCATATAAAAATGATTTTACATTAATAGAAAAGCATGCATTTCATAAGTAGAAGTAACCATTTATTGTGACTTCTTCAAAAACCAGCTGCTCCCATTACAGTCTTTGAGATTGCATATAAACTGAAAATGGCACTGATAGGGTTCTTACTAGAATTGTGCTGTCCAATTTTTTTTTTTAAATGTCATGCCCCCTCAGGACACAGGCAATCATGGCTCTACACAGATTTCTTTTCTTTATTATATTTAAATTGTCATGAATTCTTGGCAAAGATAGAAGAGTAGTTTCCCACTGTCTTCGCCATTGTTTTGAATTCATTACCCAAGACTAGATAGTCCAGTCTATCCTGTTTTTTAACCAATGGTTGAGAAGAGAAAAGATAGTCACACCTTTCCCAAGGGCATAGTACAAAATAAATGCAGTAGACTAGTTCAAAATTCAAACTCAGCTCACCAGCTGCTATGCTACCCACATTTATATCCATAAATTTGAAATACCAACCAAAATAAAATTTATTCCTTTTGTCTAATAATTGGTTTGAGAGCAGTCAATCATTTTGTTATTTCCTTGAGCTCCCAAAAATCAATATGATTCCTGAAAATGCAACTTATACTGCTTGAACAATATATGTGAAAAGAGCTGTGGTAATCATGGTGGTAGTTGTATAAACTTTTTATATTATAAAGCATAAGAGAATATAATAATAAAAATAAGAGTTTTCAAAGTTATCTAGCTTAGAAGTAATAATAACCAAGCTAGGCCAGCAGAACATTAGCTAATGAGTTATATGGGAACATCACTATCGTAGCCTTGTAACAAACTAAGTGTTATGACATAGTAAATTGTATCAGTGGTATTCTCTTAGTAAGACTGCTAATATAATGTTTAGTTTTTTTTCTATTCTTTTGAAAATGATATTTCTTCATATATGCAACCTAGGCAATGTAAATACATCACTACATCTCCCAGAAAGAATTCTTTTTTTACCCCTTGTAGATCTTGTACTTATCTATACATTGTTTCACTTTCAGGACTTCTATCTTTTTTTTTTATTGCCATTATTTGATCTGCATGGGCTAAAAAACTGTTCCCATTTTTTGCTATAATGGCCATGTTGTTGCCTTTTTGTATTATAAACTTAGCCCTTTCCAGATCCAACTCCTTATACTTTTTATATCACACTAAGCTTATTTCAAGAGTTGTTTACACAAATAAACTCATTTTTTATGTTGATTTTGTCAATGCCATGTCATTTCAGCTGTTCTATTCTATAGCCATCCTCTATTCTACAATATATAAGAAAAGACTAGGATCTCTTTTTTTTATAAAAATTAGTGGCAAACAGAAACAAATAGAAACTGATATGCCACTGGCTTGGCTCATTCCCAACAATGTGAAACACACCACCAAAACCATTCACAACAATTTGTGTAACACAGGTGATTCCATCTTATACTTAAGGATGCTTTCTAATTTCCACCCTGCAGAATAAAGAAATAAACACTTATTTATTAATCTTTATAATTTCCCCATTCTCTAGCAATATCCCTTATCTATTGTTTGGACTTCATCCCATAAAGTGTAATGTAAACCCTCCTCTCTCAAAATATGGTATGCTAAATCAAAAATTTCTATTTCTCCTTTGGATATGACTTTCTCAAGTTCAAGTCTGACTTAAGTGGAAAAGCTGGTTTCTCTTTTATAGCCAGCATCTTAAACTAAGCCTAAATATCTATAGGTTATTGGGGCTTGCCCTAGTAGTCATATATTTTATACCAACATGAGTGGACAGCGTTCAAGTCTAAGTAAAAAGCTAGTATTTTAAATGCTGATTTTGAATGTGGGCAGGTATACCCCTTTCCATTTGGTGTAATACAAATTACCTTCCTGCTCACTCATATGGGCATATATCAGACTAGGCTAAGCTTCATAAATATCTAAAAATATTATATTACTACTGGAGTTACTTTAATAGCATAATTTCTAAGATAGTATGCCTGTACCAATGATAGAAAGACAGGAGGCTAATCAGTCACAAGACAACCAAAATGTTAAACATAACATTGACAAATTTTGCAGTACTAAAATTATTTAGACAAAAGTAATTTGGGTTTACACAAAAACTATGAAATAATCATTGTTTGTCACAGCCATGGTCTTTCATAATGAAACGACTTTTTGCTAAGACTTACGATTTGTCTTGAGATCAGATTTAGAAAGGTCATCTTCTGAGGTCACCAGTTTTATTTCTTTGTTCTGACCTGACTGGGAACAGGAATCTAGTCCTTCAAATTCTACACCATCATAGACTGGCTCAGTACACTCGTCGTCAGAAAGAGTATCTTTCTCCTCAGAAACTGCAAAACGCAAGAAATAGACAAGACTGTTGTTGTTGGGGAAAAAAGAAGAGGAAGGTGATAACAATCAGAACATGAAAAAGGAGAGGAAGGAATTAATAAAAACATCATTTTTTACAGTTTTTTTAAGTTATTTTCATTTTGAACAAGATAATTAAGATAGAAAGTAATCCGGCCTGTTACTCACAGAATGCCACTCCTTGCTTTATTATTCAATATACTTTTCATTTTCCACACATTTATTGTTGTTTTTTACTAATATCTTCATCTTTTTTTATATTTGTTCATTTACCACATTTTTAACTGATATAGTTTTCAGCCTTCAAGTTAAAATGTAGTATGTGCTGAATCTATAGATGCCCTTGAAGCATAGGCTCACAGACAAACCACACTAGGTGGTACCAATGAGGTTTCAGTAGGTTTTACAGCATGGAATTGCTAGCTACACACCCAACTGGTTTGGAACTTACAGTTGTCCTGCTCCTAGACTAACTAACAGCCAAAGATAAGAACCCAGTCTGCACAACTATTTAGTCTATAGCTCAAAAATAGATGAGTTCATTTGTATAAAAAAGTGAATGCAACAGCCTTGACCAGAATTTGATCTTAACCCACTAATCTGCACTAGGTGCTCCACACTTGTAGCCTTGTGCCATATCTAAGCTATGCTTAGAAAATCACTGCAACCCACTAATCTGACCTTTTGCACCAATAACCACTACACTACATAGGGATGTGTGGTATGGAATGCCAGATCAAATTCAAAACTACTTATGTTTTCTAAATTCTTGTAATTTAACTTGAAGGCTAAATGGAAATACATATTCTAAAACAGTATATAATGTATTCCAAAAGTGTTGTGATAAAAGAGAAAAAAATAGGAAAATGATGCTCATCAAAAAATATGCAGACAAGGATTTAGAGACTCACTAAACCAAATAATCATGAGGAAAAAGTTAAAAGAATCAATAGAGAAATCTCTGAAGAAACTTACCAGAAGCAAATAATTTAAGAAGATCATCAAGGACAGGAATTCCAGCAGAACTGGTTTGATGAATAACCTCATCAATATCACTCTTGGTCATATGGAAATCCTGACATGTAAAACATTTTATTAAAACTATAGAAAATTATAGAAACAATGCAATGTTTTAAAAAGACTTGAGAAATTAGTACAAACAATAAAGAACAGAACCAATAAAAGGTATTCTAAATAATTCTGTGGGGTATAAACAGTAGAAAGTGTTATCTACAATGGGGTGTGGTATAAGTAACAGAAATGGTATAAATAATATGGTAAAGTATAAACAGTAGAAAGGGGTATAAACAATGGTTAGTGAAAGAATCGCTACAAAGTGGTATAATCTATGGGGTGGGGTATAAACATTAGAATGTGGATATAAGTGTAGGAAGAAGTCAAACAATATGAACAGATAAAAAATAGGGAGGTGAGTGACCAGTAGGGAAAGAGAACAAGCATAGAATTTTTTCAATCTGATGCCAAAGTTGCACTAACAATCTAAATTTATTACATCAAAAAAAAAAAAAAAAAAAAACACTTTTCAATAACAATTAATTTTTACAATACAAATGATATTTGGCATGACATCAACTTTCAAATAATAAACAATGCCACTCAAAAAAAATATACATTGTTAATATCTTAAGGTGCATGTGACGAGACATTGAAAAATAAACAAACTTTGCAACATTTTCTTTATTCATAAAATATTGATGCAGAGATTATTATTTTCATATTTTTAACACATTCAACACTAAAGGACATTAATTAACATTTTTTAACAACTTTAAATAATGCTCCCTTCTTGAAATTCACACCATGTCTTCATTTTTTTCATTCTGCACACTTGATATTACCTACTTTGTGCTAGTGCTATTTAATCTATTAGATCTCCATTATTCTATTTGTAGATGACACATATTAGTGAAAAAAAACTGTTAGTGCTGATGGTGTTAAGTAGGAGAAATAAAAAGTATAGCAAAAAGAACAGACATAATTAAAAGTGGCAAAAATGGAAAACAACTACAGTAGTTTGTAATTTGAAAAAATGAGAAAAATTTTTTTACTTTCCTTGACTGAGTACTAATGAATGAAAAGTGACAACCGTTTAGCTCATTTTGATGCTCTCTTTTATTATTTTTTCCTCTCTTTTTCACATTACTAACAACTGTAGTTGTTTTCCATTTTTTGTCTCTTTTAATTATGCTTGTTTTTGCTATAATTTAAATTTTGGACCTCTAATAATATCCATATCTCACTCTCTGATGAAGCTTTAATAAAATTCAAACATGTTAGATTGATAAACATTTCCTATTTGTTATCTTATTCTGTTGAATTCAAATCTATATTTGATCACAAGTTACCTCCAATGAGATATTCAAATAAAAAGTAATCTGTTTTCTATTCAATGAAATAATCATACCTAAATTATGTAAATTCTGTGTTTGTTACTGATAAAGTTAACTTGAAAAAATTCTGAACATTATTTTGGTTAAATTACTACAACTATGCTTGTTAACATATTTAACATTGGAAAATATGGTAACTTTGTAATAAAATAAACACTGCATTTTCAAGACTGAATATCACAATAGTTCATAAGCTCATGCCGAACTACAACAAAAAGACTTATTTCTAAAATTTACCTGAAGAAATTAGGAAGATAGAATTTTATTTTATAAAGGGGTACTGAACAGTTTTTAGTCTAATCTACTTCCCAAAATCTGATGAAATGACCAACCATTATTGGAATCTTTTTTTTCATCAGTCAGAACTTTTCAGCACACCCTCATATTTAGCGCTTATTTATCAACCATATATCAAGAATATTTCTTTCATTTTTATATTAAAAAAAAAAAAATTGTTTACTCACGGTCAGCATGATTTCATCCATTAGTTTATCACATTCTACCTTCTGTCCCTCTTCCACATTTTTATTATCACTGCTTCTTGCTGTATTCTCACTTTTGGCCTCACCGTATAACTTTCGATTGATAGTCTTAGCCAGAACTTCAGGTAGGCTGGTTTCAGTGATGACTTTCTCAACAAAAGTCTTAAAAAAAAAAAAAAAAAAAAATGGTAACCAAGGATTCATATTCCAATATTGAAATTCCATGAAAAGTTATTAAAATCTTTGTCATTTTTGCTATTCTAAAATATATGTGTTTGATGCTCAAAAGTCTCATGTAGGTTGTATTTTTAACACATGAGAGGAATGTGTGAAAGTTTCATGAAGCTGTGATGTGTATATCCCTAGTATGTGATTCATGCCAAGAAATACCAAAGGTCTAAATTAAATTTAGTGTCCATCAGGAACCTTTGATCTAAGAGGAGTTGATCTGAGGTGACCCCAGTATGGATTGGGATCAATCCAAGAAATACCAAAGTATGTTTGTGTCACATCAGAACATCAAAAGACCTAGGAGACCTGATGGCTGATCTCATAGCCACCACTAACATAAGTGAATCCTGTTGAAGTTAGGATATACACACAAGACAACCAAATAAAAGGAAGTTATATAAAAGCCTAACCTCCTAAAAGTGGAGAGAAATAATTCTTTATATCCTTGCAAAAAGACTGAATGTTGAAAAAAAATAAAAATAAAACCAACACAACCAATCCTTCATTTAACTAACATCAATTTCATGGACTCCAGAATTAAATAAACAAGTATTTTATGTATGAAAAATGTAGACTTGATTTCTTATCAGACATTACTAACATAACCTATGTGTAGTTGCAAAAGACTAACCAGATAAGTTAAATATAGATTTGAATGACTGGCAAATTTTCACAAAAATTTAAATATCTGGGAAGTGTTCTAACAAATGATGGAAAATGCAACACTGAAGATGCATTAGGATAGCCAAAGATGCATTCCAAGAAATAGAAAAACTAGAAACAAAGAAAAGAGTACTGAATTGTTACATGATATCAGTCCTACTGCATGGCAGTGAATGCTGGAATGTTCAGTTCATAATTTTCTGTAGGTTACTTATATTGATATACACTTGAGGAAAGCCAGAGAGGACAACCAGAACATTGTGATAACAACAACAAAGATGAGGACAATAGCCCAAATATAAATAATGATAACTTAGGTACTTCCACGAGAGTGCTAAAAAAAGAGCATAACATGATGAAAACAAAATTTTATCATCTAAATGTTTATGTTATTAAGAGGAAAGATCAAAGTATTTTGGGGGTATTTTTTACATTTTTTTAATCATTCCTAGCATGTCCAAAATTTTCATTAAAAATCTTGTTTTTTTTTTGAGTCAGCAAAATTGACAGATAATCGATCATGGCAACCATTTTTTTCCATTTTATAAAAAAATGAAAATCTCAGTTTGAAATTCTTTTAAAAATCAATTATAATTTTTTCAAAACTTACTTTAAGAAAATCAGAAATTATCATGTTTATTTAAAATATTTTGAACCAATCTTAAGTTAGTTTCTGTGCCAAAAGGATATAATTTGAAAATAAAACAAAGCAGGTTATAAACTTTCACCTCACTTAACAGGTGATGAATGACATATTCATGGATTATGTGAGTATAATTTGTTCTACGGAAGGAGAAAAGTGAAATTATTTAGATTTAAGTGAACAAATTATTTACCTTGTTATTTTTAAGAAAAACTTTCAGCACTCTAATTTTTGGGGTTTTTTTTATACTTAGCTTCCACCTTTACGTTTAGGATGCTTTATGGAAAATATATTATAAAGAAATTAAAATAAGACTGTTAAGAGTGAGATTAAATTTCATAAGAAAGGTATCTAATTAATTTATAGATAACTTTATTATGAAATTTTATCAGAAGTGTACATAAAACACTATAATTTTATGTACATTTATTACATTTTACTGTGTTATTTGTATTTCCATTCATTTTACTATTAATTTTGATATTTCATTTATGGAAAAATGTCATAACTGAGATTAATATAAAAATAAGATCATATAAATTTCATAAGATGATACTGATACTTGTAGGTACCCTTCTCAGTTGAAATTGAAAAATCAAATTAACTTCTCCACATGTGTTTCGCAAAAGTAAAGGCCTTAACAGCAGGCCTTAATGCTTAACTCAAATAATGCAACTTAATTGTATTCTGGTTGGTCTTCCGTACTTTATAATTACAGCCCAATTATAAGCCCAAAATTACATTTCTTAATTACTGTGGGTCTTCTGATTAGTCAAAACGATACAATTTACAACATGCTAAAAAAAAGATCTATCTCATAAGGGCACTTACAAAAGTGGATGCGGCTTTTAATTAATTTTATAATATTTTAACAACTTAAATGTAAAAATCTATTATAATTAATGAAATAACAAATAATTGTTTTAAAAATTCATTTTTCATCCAAAAAATTTTTTGCTTTCAGAAAATATTGTCCATATTCATAAAAACAACTAAAAGCAAATAAAAGTATTTGAAATTAAACAATGTCTTTGTTTATTGAGTTTTGTATGTTACAATTGAGAGCTGATTTTCAGGTGGGGGGGGGGTCCGATTAAAAACAAAAAAAATATGATTTGCATTCCTGAAAGCCATGTCTTTAAACTATTGTAATTACTAAAGTGGACTCAATCGATTTTCTAGAGATTTCATAAATTAGTTGTGGGGGTGGGGGGTAATAAATATAAAGAAAAAATATTTCTGCCATGACTTTAATAAAAAAAAACATATTTATAATAATTTTGATTATCTGTGAATAGTTTCTGAAAGTTTCATTAACATCCGACAATTATTTCTATTTTTGCAAGATTTTTCAAATTAATGTGTGTCATACAAAAAAAAACGTCCTAAAAATTGTATGTGTTATTTTACTAGTTCCGGTGATAAAAAGAGAAATCAGGATTTTTAAATCAAAATTCAGAATGTTCTAAAAAGAAGGAAAAATTTTAAAAAATAATTAAAATAAACTTTGATCTTTCCTCTTAATAATAACAAACATTTAGACAATAAAATTTTGTTTTTGTCAAGTTTGGCGTCTTTTTCATCATGTTATGCTCTTTTATTAGCGATCTCATGGAGGTACCTATAAATCCTCATCCCAGAAATTCAGACAGAAATATAATTTTTTTTATTTTAAATTTTCTATTGGTCTGTAATATTTTTCAAATTTTACTTAGGACTAAAAACATATTTCCTCTACATTCTTCTAACTGCATTATTCCTGACTTTAAAAGAAATCACTTTGTTATTACCTTGGCAATGTCAAAGGTGTCATAGAGTTTTAAGTAGAAGATTATACTTACTGGAATTGGATCTTTTAAATGACAACTATCTTGGCTGTTTCCACTTTCGCAACGTACTTGGGAAGGTCCAGGCACAGCAATATCTACAAAACGTTTCTCTGGGGGAAACCTGCAAAATTAAAATAAAAAGCAGAACCTAACCATTAGGCTAATCATTCACAAGGGAAAAATATAGATATTGTTGTGTCGGAAACCTACCAGCCCTCTTGAAGATGAACTTGTCTGCGTCTGTGAACAAAGACTTTAAATAGTGGCATGTCAGTTGACATGGAAAAAGACAGATAGACAGAGAAGTTCTTAGCTGAGCTAGTTATTGACTACTCAGGCGATTTCTGTACCTTTTTACCAACCTATTAAAACCCTTTTTATTGTTACGTGTTATTTGGCGTTTGTCTCTACTAACCCCAAATCAACATCATAACAGTGGCGACGAGAGATTTGTTCATCACGCTGAGTGGAGAATTTTTCAACTCTAGGTGGACTATATAAATTTTTTTTTTTTCCACGCTCTGAAAAAAAAAAAAAAAAAAAAAAATGTCGAACTTTGTTCTTCACGAAGAAATGGGATTTCAACATGCCAAAAAGAAGTAAGACTTGTGCTTATTGTGGATATATACGTGTTTTTCCCTTTTTGTTTGTTTTCGAAAAGTGTTTTGTGTAATCTATTATGCATAATGGAAGATTTGATTGCATTAACGAAAACTCTAGTGCAAAGTCAAATTCAGCAACAAGAGCAACAAAAATTTTTTTAGGGAACAACTATTGGATTTACAAGTTCAGCAGCGAAATGACACAAAGGCTTTATATGAAGCGATTTTACTTAAGAATCCAGTAAATTCGTCATTCACGGCCGAAGGTATTGCTAATTCTATTACCGAGTTCAAATTTAACCCAGAGGAGGGCATAACATTTCCTCGTATTTCAGAAGATTTGAAACAATATTTGAAAAAAATGTGAAGGTTGGACTGATGAACAAAAAGTGAGTTTACTTTTTACAAAAGTTGGGTACAGATGAAAATAATAAGTATACGAATTTTGTCCTTCCAAGAAAAACTGGTGACATTTCTTTCAAGAAACTGTTAATACTTTATCTAGTATTTTTTTGAGCTTAGTTAGTTTTTGTTTCATACTCGTTTCTCGTGTTTGAATATGGTAAAGCGTGACGATGAGGATGTTGTTACGTATGCTGGAAATGTTAACAGAATGTGTGAACGTTTTATGTTACATGATCTTTCAACTGATCGATTTAAATGTTTGATATTCGTTCAAGGCTTGACTTCTAGCAAAGATAAGGACATAAGGTCCCGAATATTGGCAAAACTCGAACAAAATTCGAGATCACTTTGCAGAAGGTTACGGAAGAGTGTCAAAGAATTGAAAACTTAAAACATGACAATACGCAAATTGAAGAAAAAGACGTATCCCATGTCCATGCTATTTCGACCAAAAACTGGAATAGTTAATAATAACGTTAAAAAAACCAACATGCTTTGGATGCGGTGGTGGTCATTTTAAAAGTGAATGTTTTTTTTTTTTTACATGACAAAATTGCTATTTGTGTGGCAATAAAGGCCATATAAGTACTCATTGTAAAAAGCAAAAGAAAAAAAAATTTAAGTCGAAAAAAAAAGATAATGTGAATATTGTGTTGTCAAGTCAGGAGATTCAGGAGGGGCAGAAAAGAAAATTTGTACAGGTAAAAATTATTGGAAAAAATGTTAAACTACAGCTAGATACTGGAAGTGATATTTCAATTATTAATACAGCAACATGGATTAAAATAGGCAGACCTTTGCTTAAAAAGACTGAAAAAAAAAGTGGCCATGGGATTTCTGGAAGAAAATTGCATTTTCAAGGTGAATTTTTCTTGTAATATTTCATTTGTTGGTAAGACACTAAAGTCTAAAGTGTATGTGCTACAAAATGCTTCAAATTTGTTTGGAACAGATTGGATTATACTTTTTTTAATATATGGGAACTCCCTATAAATTCTTTTTTTGCAATAGAATTAATGTTTCTTCTCCATGTAAAAATTGGGTTACAGAAAATTTGGTGAAAGATCTGAAAATAAAATTTCCACAAGTATTTTCAGGTCTTGGATGTTGCAAAAAAAACAAAGGCAAAATTTGAAGTGAAGGAAAATGTAAAACCTATTTTCAAGCGAAAAAGAAATGTGCCATTTGGTGTTTTGGAACAGATTAACAAAGAATTGGAACGGCTTGAAAATTTAGGAGTTATTTCACGCATTGAATTTTCAGAGTAGGCCTGCCCTGTTGTATATGTTAAGAAAAAGAATAATAAAATTCGGATGTGTGCCGATTTCTCTACGGGTCTAAATGATTGCTTAAAAGACCACACATCCTTTGCCTTCACCAGAAGACATTTTTGCAAGTTTAAATGGAGGAAAAATATTCTCTAAATTGGATTTATCGGATGCCTATCTCCAAGTGAAAGTGGACGAAGAATGTTCTAAATTGTTGTTTATACAAATTAAACCGTCTGCCTTTTGGTTTAAAAGTATCCCCTAGTATTTTTCAGCAAATTATGGACACTGTACTGGCAGGGTTGGACTTCGCCATTGCATATCTTGATGATATTTTGATAAAAAGTAAAGATCGAAATGAACATTTGGAAAATATTAATCAGGTTTTTGAAAAAATTGAAGAATATGGATTCAAACTTGGAGCTGAAAAATGTGAATTTTTTATGAGTGAAATAAAGTTTTTGGGGCAGATAATAGACTCTGATGGAAGAAGACCAGATCCGGCGAGGGCAGAAGCGATCAAAAGCATGCCAACTCCCAAAAATGTAGTAACGCTACAAGCGTTCTTAGGACTTGCTAACTATTATGGGATATATATTCCTAGTTTGTGCAGCCTTACGGCTCGATTAAATAAATTGCTCAAAAAGGGAGCAAAGTGGGAATGGTCAGAAGTGTGTCAGAAGGCGTTTGACAAAATAAAGAATATTTTGACGTCGGAATTATCACTGACACATTATGACCCTAAACAGGAAATTATAGTGGCATCGGACGCAAGCGAGTACGGAATAAGTGCGGTAATTCTGCATAAATTCAGAGACGGCAATATGAAGCCAGTGGCACATGCATCAAGGACATTATTACCCGCAGAAAAGAAGTACTCTCAAATTGAGAAAGAAAGCTTAGCTATCATCTATGCTTGTAAAAAATTCCATAAGTACATACATGGAAGAAGGTTTATATTGCAGACCGACCATCGCCCGCTGCTTTCAATCTATGGTTCAAAGAAGGGTATACCTACTCATACGGCAAACCGTTTGCAACGATGGGGAACCATTTTGTTGAATTACAATTTCAAAATGGAATTTTTATCATCTAAAAAATTAAGCCATGCTGATGGTTTATCTAGACTGATCCCAACGTCTTGAACCGCTAGAAGATACGGTGATAAGCGTTGTTACAAGCAGAAAATGAATTGGTTGAAATAATGTATAACACAGTAAAAGAATTACCGGTGACATTAGATGAAATAAAATTAAAAGCAGAAAACGACATTTTTATTAGAAAAATGAAAGAAGTTGTAACTTCAGAAAAGTATAAAACTTCTTCACCAGCATATTCAATATGTGATGAAGTGCTGTTATATGCTGGAAGGGTCATGATACCGGTTGTACTACAAAAGTGGATTTTGAAGGAATTTTATCAGGGGCATCCTGGTATTGGACGTATGAAAGCCCTGATGAGGAGTTATATTTATTGGCCAAATATGGACAAAGACATTGAACAGGTAGTTAAAACTTGTAGAGGGTGTTAAATGGCAGCGAAAGCACCACCAGTAAAATACACACCATGGCCAAAAACAGATGTTCCATGAACCAGACTCCACATAGATTATGCTGGACCCATGAATGGTAATTTCTACTTGATAGTTGTGGATAGCTATTCCAAGTGGCCTGAAATTTTTAAGTGCAAAAGACCAACTGCTTCTGTAACAAAAGATTTTCTTACAGAACTGTTTGCACATTTTGGAGTACCAGAAAAAATTGTCACCGACAATGGAACTCAATTCACGTGAATTTAAGACGTTTTGTAAGACTCTGGGAATTGACCATCACGACTTCAACCGTACCATCCTAGGTCAAATGGACAGGCTGAACGGTTTGTTGATACGTTCAAGAGAGCCCTTAAAAAAACAAATGGTACTAATACAGATGATGGTAATATACAGCAGTTTTTAAGTATATACAGAATAACACCAAATCCAAACGCAATATCAGGGATGCCTCAGCTGAACTGATGTTTGCTAGAAAAATTAGATCTGTATTCAATAGGCTGTTGCCGGAAAGAAAAAAGAGTTACCAGAACAAAACGCACCAGGAAAATGTGAAATATCTCAGGCCGGGAGATAAAGTTTTTTTTAAAAATTACAAAAATGGGAAGGAATTTTGGTAAGATGGAGTGGTAACTCAAAGAATTGGTAAGATGTTATACATGATAAGAAGTAAAAAATGGATGCACAAAAGACATTTGAACCAATTAAGGAAAAGAATCATTGAAGAAATAAGTAAAGAAAATGAAGAACCAATGGAGGTATTATATGATTTATTCGATATACCAACTCCACCATTGCCTGAAACAGTTGTCCAAAGAAGGACAAGCAAAAGAAAAAGAACTAGGGTGGAACATTTAAGTCCAGATCCCAAAAGAAAAAGATATTAATTCCTCCGGAATTAATCTCAAGGGGGAGGTGTTGTGTCAGAAACCTACCACCCCTCTTGAAGATGAACTTGTCTGCGTCTGTGAACAAAGACTTTAAATAGTGGCATGTCAGTTGACATGGAAAAAGACAGATAGACAGAGAAGTTCTTAGCTGAGCTAGTTATTGACTACTCAGGCGATTTCTGTACCTTTTTACCAACCTATTAAAACCCTTTTTATTGTTACGTGTTATTTGGCGTTTGTCTCTACTAACCCCAAATCAACATCATAACAGATATTTACATGTTTTATCTATACAATAACCTAGTAGAAGTGTTTTACAAAATAAATGATTGCTTTCTAGATGCATATTAAACTTATTCTAAAATAAAACAATTTAGGAATAATCTGACATAGAACAAATTCAAGATCCACCTTCTCTAGACAACACTTCCCCATTATACTAAAAGGGTGAGATTAGCAGTATACCTTGATGCCAGAAGCCTTGACTGAAAATTACAGGTAAATTTTGGTGAAAACCCATATGAAAAAAAAATTGTTATATTTTGTAATCTGTGCATACTGGAAAATGATATATAACTTTTTATTGATCAGGACAATTTTAGAAAATATACCAGAACAATTTTAGCAAAATTTTTTCCATTTGTCATAGATTTTCCTAAAATCTATGAATATGCAGAACTGGTATCCTGGAACAACTTTGGAATTCTGAACATGGGAATCACAAGACATAATGTCACACATGAATACTACAAGAATATATTGGTGCTTCAGTAATTAATTAATTGAGATTAATTCTTTCAATGAAAATGTAATGTAATATCTACTGTAATAAGTATGATGTGAGATGACCTTTTCATTCCTTCTGTGCATATAAATTCCACAGTGTCAATACCAAAAAATGAAGAAAAATAGAAATAAAGGTTCTGTGGAATCAGAGGTAAATCTAGTGTAGCTGCCAACAAAATGGTAACTGATATATCAAATGTATTTCACAACTAATAGAAGATAAAGATCTTACCGTTTTCTTTTAGACTTGGCATAATCAGATTCAGACTGCTTTGTAGGTGTAAAAGAATCGGAAAATGATGTGTTTTTATCCCTAGTAGGTGTATTCAATGTATCAGATTGGCTGTTTTCCTTGCAAGGATTCTGCACATTCTTCACAGGCGTTTTGTAGACAGTGGAAAAACTCTTTGAGGAAACACCTGATGTAATTCCCAGTAAGAGAGGAGGAGGAGAGGAGGACAAAGATAATGATGTTGTTTCTGTTGTTATATCAGAGTCTTTCAGAAGTGAATCTGTTGACTGATCATTTCTTTGGTTTGAAATGTCTTGTTGTTCCACTGGTAGTTCATCTGAAGTTGGAGTTTCATCTATGGGAGATGCAAGTGTGTTTGCATTTGGTAAAAGTTCTGTATTTGATGTTGATTTTGGTATCAAAGATAAAGATTTTGATGGGTTGGCAACCTGCACCTCTGTATTAGTTGATGGTATGGTTTCCAAAGCAGTTGTGACACGTGGCATGATTGGCTGAGAAGGACTTGTTACAAATGATAATTCTGATTGTGTTCCAACAGATTGATAAATTGGCCAAGATTTTGTTGTTTGTGGCTTGCACCCAGACTCAGAAACTTTTGATGCCAACAATACAGATACACCTAGTTGTGGTAATGCTGTTACCTCAGGTTTGACGTTGGTAGTTTGGGTGAGTCCTGAAGATGACAACTGTCTGTTTGGAATAGGGAGACATGAGGGTGGGTTTCCTGAGTCAGATTGTTTTGAAGATGTTCCTGAAGTTGTAGCAGTAGGTAGATTATCAGCTATTACAGGTGTATAACAACTGGGTGCTTGACTAGAAATGGATTCTGTGTTATGAGGAGCATTGGGTTTGTCAGCTGAAGAAAAATAGGATAAATCAGAATAAAAATCAATGTCAAATGCAGCATTAATATAAATTGATAAAACATATGCTTCAAAATGCATTTTTGACAAATGTGTGATACCAGATATAAAATTAACTCTTTCAATTGTAATGGGTAAATACCTGTTAATAATGTCAAATGTTGTTCTGTAACAATATTTAACATGGAGTACAGATGAAAAGAGTTAAAAGAAAATGATTTTAAATTTTTGTCAGAAAGAGAATTATTTTCCCAGGTTATGGGAATACATGTATGATTTTTGTTAAAAAAATTATATAATGCAATTCAATGAACAGGTGCAGGATCAGAGGCCAGAGGTTAAGGTCGGCTGTTGAAAGATGTCCAGCTTGACTATGTGCTGAGAGGTTGTCAGCCAAAATTTCCCTGAGAAAAAAATTATAATTGTAAACAAAATAAAGGCAGAAAATGATATCAGAAAGGCTGAAGGAGGAGGGGATCTTCCAAAATTGGAAATGTGAAATAGAAAACGAAAGAAAACAACTGGTTGAATTTTGGGAGATTTCGCCTGCACCACACCAATTGAAAGGGACACTCATAAATACAAGTTCCCACATGAGCCAAAGTTAGTTAGAGTTGGATTTGGAGAGATTTGGGGCCAGCCAGTTGCCGTTTCCGTTGCAGTGAGGTTGCGACTGGGAGAAAGAGATTTCTGATATAACGCTGCTTGACAACCTAATGATAAGAATTATCTGCTGAAGAAGAAAAACTCCGACGAATAAACCTTGTGCCATCCGTGAAAGTACAAACTTGAAGTTAAATCCAGTTGTCGCTAAAGAAAAACTGATGATAAACCTTGTACCGTCCGTGAAAGTACAAATCACAGTACTTGAAGATTCTTCAAAGAAGCTACCCGCAATTTTCATTCCATTGCCAATTATTAGAACAAGTTGAGAAAAGAAGAAAAAGTACAAAGAAAGAACTGTAAATATTTTTTTTGTTATTCTGATATAAACATCATATCGTTACTTATTCGGGCGTTGTCCATTTTATTTTTCAATTTTGTATGCACGCATTCAACTCCTTGGTTTAGCATGGTTAAGATACACCAGTGGAAATTCGGCTTGACCCTCTTAAGATCAAAATCACAATGTGGGTAAGAGAGGTCACAATTGCAGAGGTCAACTTAAAGACCAGCTGCTGTGTCAAATGCCATCAACAACCGACGAGTGGGCTGACGGCTTGTCCTCAGATACCAGGATCAATCCTGACCAAGTGGGCAGACTGGCATTGACCCTGAGTACTGCCATACCTGGTGACCGAAGCAGACCGAACCTGGAACAATGTCATATTTGGGGACAGTGACCAGGCCTTGGCCAGAACACCGTCATATTATTGGTCGCCGTGGGCAGGTCATGGCCTTGACTACGTCATAGTTCTGCTTGCTGCAGATTGCAAATGCATGTTACTTTTTACACTATTTATATCATGTGACTTAGTTCTTTTTTTCTCTGTTTTAAAGAATTTCAGTTATTGTGCATTTTTTATGCTGATAAATTCCTGAAAGTAGCCAAGTTGCCGTGGGATGAGTGTTTTTATTGAGACACCCTCTAAAGAGCTTCTATCTGCCTATTAGTTAAGAACATGTAAGTTTTTTTCCTTTATAATGATGTTTAACTTCTACAAGGCCTGAGGGCCACTTGGGGTAGAGGATTACAGAGTAAGAGGCAGAGATTATGCAGATATGTATGGAAGATAATGGTTAACCCTAGATTTGAACAGGTTAAGATTATAGTGATTGGAGAAGAATCATCTTAGGAGTCAGTTCCGCAAAGAAGTTGCTCAAGTGGAACTTACATCTCACCAATGGAATATGAAGGGAATGAGGGTGATTCACTACAATGTGCATGACATAGAGGGTCTTAGCCATAAAAGAACTGGTGGAACTAAGGAATGTAGTTCATCTGATCACTTTCCATGGAATTAGCAATAGAGCAGTGAGAGGTTTGTAATGTTTCATCTGTGGTTGTAGGGTGGAAAATAATTTGTCACCCACAAAGACACATAGATACTTTTGAACTGTATCAAGGTTGGAAAATGAAGACAGGGCAGCCTCCTGCCCGTATATAGCAGCAGCACTACATTTTTTGGTCTGACTTGGCTCTTGTAAAGGTAGAGGATAGCAGGAAGAGTCAGGTACTTGCTGGAGCGGTACAGGGAACTGATCATTTTTCCAGTATCTTTAGCAATGGATCATATGTACAATCCATCTACATACCAATACAACCGCAAACAACTTCCAAACAGTTTCATCTACCCAATTTCATTCACAAAACTTGGGTCAATCCATGGTATGGTTTTCAGGCACACCCAAGTGCCACATGATGGGATTGTCTCCCCTAGATGATAATATCAAGAATTCGCCTCCTTTACTAATTGAATGATAGTGAGATTCAAATGCAGACTTCATGGTTAGAACTCTAACTATTCTACCATATGGCCATTCTGTTAACAATGCAAGTTATTAATTTATGTAAATAAACCAGTTGTTTGTTACATAATACTGTATCTTAAAAAACTTACTTTGTATTTTAAAACACATTGTATTTAAAGAGTAGTGAAGGTCTCATTAATAAAAAAAAATTTGCCCAAAGTTATATCAATAAAAATACATTAATCATCTATACTAATGTTGAAGATTTGTGTATCGATGCTACAATCACACTCACATGATAAAGCCAATTAACCTACTTATTTTTTTTGTATGAATTCTCACAACTTATAGGCTATGTGAGATTGGCCTAGGAGGTCATTCAAGGCCATCAGGTGTCATCAAACAGTGTAGCACATCATTTCTAGCCAAATGAAGCAAATTACTCCCAGGTACTAATATGTGTATGATAAACAGATTAAAAAAGATCGTTATTCAAAGCAATTGTGCCTGCCATTGAAGCAATTATCCAAAATGTAATAAGCAAAATGGAGAATGTGTTCAGGTTTGCCTCAATCCTCAAGGATAATCTCCTAAGATCACTGGTTTCAACTTTATTTCTGCATGCTTTTTCCCCATCTTAGCTCTGCTGGTTGTTCAAGGAATCACTTCTCTAACAGCCTTTTCATACTGGCACCCAGTGATCAAAACCCTGATGTTCTATAATAAAATGCCCTAAAAACCTAAAGAATAATATCATTTGCTTTGTTCAGAAAACCAGAATATTTATTACTGTAATATTTATGGAATATAAAAGCAAAAATATTTTAAGGAATATTTGTTGCCATGATCCTCAACAATACTCAGATTTATGTTGTTTGTTCTAGGGCTGGATTCACAAACAACTAATGTTATGTATCCAGAAGTCTTGTGAAACTAAGGGACTATATCATTTACAAATAAAATTGTTTAAATCAAAAATGTCATTGTATATATTCTAGGTATTTATGAATAAGTTTGACAACTGATCCAATCTTCAGTAATAAAAATAAACTGCAGTAACTGATAATAAAGAAATCACTTTGGATAAGTTGATTGATTGATTTGTTTGTTTAACAGCATATCAACTCTTTATGGTCATTTAATGATGAAATTTAATTTTCTTGAGAGCTTTGAAATAATTTGTTAAGGTTATTATAAAAATATATCAGTGATAATTTTATTATAAATATGTATTGTTGGTAATTTTTTCATTTAAAAATATATTGCTGGTATTTTTATACTTTCATTGTCTTTTGTTTTTTTGTATTGGTGGTTCACTATTTTCCCCAGAGCTGAGACCTTAACAGATGTTACCACCCTGGGTCCAGATGGACCTAGAAACAATGGCAATAAAGAGATTGTTCCATGTTTCTCAAAACTTCCAATCTGCCAATCAGAGGCCTTGCTGATGAATGTAGTTTATCATCATACCTAGGACTAACTTTGGATAAGACATAAGCTCAAATCCTATGCCTTGTATGCTCATCATTCAGGGCTGAAGGCTTACAGCCATATCATGTTGCAACACCAGTTCTCATACAATCACCAAGGTTAAGAAACATCAAGTCTGGTCAGTAACTAAATGTGTCACTGCCTGTAGAATACCAGATGCTGTAAGCTTGGATGTGTGAGTGGTGTAATGAATAATAGCTCAGAATTGGAAACTGGAGAGTCAAGTTCTAATTTCACTCAGGTTCATTATATTCACTTACATACAAGTATCCTTTTGAAGGATATGAATTCACTTCTTCCCCTCACCCCAACTATGGCTATCTCATAGGGCTAGTATCAGTAAAATCATTATTATCTAAAAAAAAATTTTTTTTTTAAATCTAAAAATATTTACTGGCTTTAAATAACCTGCAAAAGGTTGATAAATCATAAAAAACAAATCAATCATGTCTGACACCTTAACCAGTTAAGCTACTACAGTTTTTATTGACAGGGCAGGGTTCATATCTTTCATCTTTCTGTTACTGTTTGGTTTCCATCTTTATTCTATACTAAATTATTGACTATCTATTAGTTGTAATAGTAATATTTTGAAAGTATCTTGAGATTCTGAGATTAAGTATTTTTATTATTCTAGTATCTTTTTGTTGTGTTTCATCATAGCACCTTTAGCTTATCTATTCTTTGGCTGTCAAAGTAAATACCACTGGATATGAGTTCAAGTCTTATCTAAGCCAATTTCTTTGTTTTGAATCTTGTGAATTTAATTGAACAGAAAAACAGATTTGTTATAATATGATAAAAAGCAATAAAAAAATGAAGATATTAGTTGAAAATAAAAAAAAATATGTGAATTTAATTTTTGGTTAAATTTGCACTTAAAAGATTTTTTCAGATATACTTTGTAGCACTTAAATAATATTTTAAAACATTCAGGGATTTCAAATAGTCATCAATTTAATTATGATAAATGTTGCTTAACTTTAATGATCACTGTGAAATCCAAAGGCACCTAAAAAGTAAAATATTTAAAGCACACAAGCACATACAAGAGCACAAAATATTGAATATGTCTTACCAGGAGCTATTTTCCCATTGCTGTTGTTGTTATTATTATTATTGTTATTATTATTATTATTGTGTATGACATTCTTTCTATTTTGATCTTTCTCAATGCTTTCTTCAAGAGTTGGTGTTGGTTCTTCAATTTCCTCAACAAAAGCTTCATCTTTAACACCATCTGGTAACTGTTTCCCTGGAATTGACGGGTCTCTCCAAAGATCCTGTTTATTCAGGTTCACATTTTGTTCAGGATGGATATCAGTACTGCCATTTTCAATGTGATTCTCTTTCAAAGGTCCATTCTGTCCCTGCTAAGAAAAAATTGATTTTTTTTTCAAATTAATCCAACAGTAGTAACTGGGATATACCTAATTTCTGTACCTCCAGCAGTATCTAAGGTCATATAATCATTTGCAAATTTTAAAGACACTTTCACTACACAAAATAGAAAGTTCAAGGTTGCTTTCCTTGAATTGTTTTGTAAAGTGGAAGAAATTTACAGGATATCATTTCTGGGCGAAAAATGTTAAGATTAACTTATGAATATCTTCTGCTGTCACAAAATAATTCTGGTGAACAAAGGGAGAAGAAAAACTTTCATTTTAAACTTGTTTTAGATCTTCTAACATTATAAAATGCAAAATTGAGTCAGTGATTTTAGACAGATAAATGTAACAATTAGACAATAACAAATTCTTTATTGAATTATTCTAATGTACTGAATTTATCGCTGTTCATAATAGATTCTCTTTCTTTATTGCATTCTGGAGCAATTGCTTTAATAGCATTAGAAGATATCATCCATTTAATTAGTTATTTTCTTATAATATGAAGCAACATAAGCACTCTCCTCCCCTAAGCAATTAAAAAAAATGTTGTGCATTTTGAAAAGAATCATTTTCTTTATTCCAACATGAATATTCAATTTGGAGACATCAGTAATGCACATCATTCTGCATAGTGTAGTAGTTCTCATCACAGAAAGTAAGACTGGTATGTTGAGTTTAAATTCTGGGCAAGGCCATTGCATTTATTTTCACACATATACTCGTCAAAAGTATGAATCTATTTCTCCCCCACATCTACTTATTAACAGCAAGGCAAATTAAGCCTAGGAGAAAGACAACTCTGAGTTCAAAACTGTTTGGGTGTGGGACTAGCACCTCTACAATGTAAAAAAGCTACTTGCTACTGAAACCATAACAGTAACACCTAGCATGATGAGGCTGTGTCCCTATGCTCCACAGGATAGTCTATAAGGTTAACATACATAATCTGAATAAGATCAGTTGAGCTGTGCATCTAGGCATGTTGGATGCCAGAAATTGTAAAATCTGAAACTTTGCATCTCAACATTTTCAGTGTTTCCACTCGGTACATAATTATAACCAAACATTTACATTTCCCTCCTTCCCTTTACATATAATTACATCAATAAGAATATTACTTTAATCTGATGAAGCTATTGTTAAAAGACGGAACACATCACATAAAATTTTTTCCCATTTTGTCATTATTTGTATATATAGAAATTTATATATCATATTCTCACAAACACACACAGCTTTCATGAAGTTCTTAAACAGATCTCACAAATAATAATCAATAAACTTACCGTTTTATTAGTTTCATGAACTTTCTTAAGGGTTTGTGCCAACTGTTTAGAAGACATAATCTTTCCCTGTTTTAGTAGCATTTCTCCAATATTCTCAGGAAGAACTTTGACATTTCTGTCTGGGAATTTACGCTGGGTTCTAATCTTGGGAATAGTAACCTTATGTGAGTTAGATTGAAACATTCTGTACTTCAGCTTCTCAATGCAGGAATCCATTTCACGCCACAAGGTATCCGTGGAAGCAACTAAGTTATAACGTTCCAGGGCTGAAAAAAAAAATATTCATTATCTTTTGTTTTAATAACTTAAATCAGAATAAAATTTAAAATGTTCAGATTTTCTTTTGTCAAATATTACAGGGGACTTACAAAAGAAACATTTGTTTAACTTCCTAACATAATCCAATATTCTTATTTCAAGAGTTGTTTGAAAAAGCATGGAGTCTAAACAACTTACAGAATAAGAAACATATTTCTATACCACTTCACTTGATCCATATAGAACTAGGACAACCCAACACACCCTATAACAGTTCATGGGCCTCTATCATAAAGGGTTGGAAACCACCCATATTCTCATATACCTGTATAGGTTTCCTATGGTACAACAGTATTCCTGACAGCGCTACTCAGTGGTAGGACTTTCTTTCAAAAAAATTGTGTATCTCACAGAAGAATTAAATTTCATGGTAATTCTTTTCTCCAGAAACTGGAAAATTACAGATGTGAGAGAAAACTCCAGAGAAGTCCTAACACTGTTGTCAAACTCAACTACAGGTTTATTATGATGATATATGTATATGGATGAGTATGTAAAATTAGTTAGCTTGTTGGTATTACTCTCTACTCAACAGAAGGGCAACGTGGGGCAGTGATATTATTTCGATATGATATTTCAAGTAGTAGTCCTAAGTAGGAATGAAAGAAGTTCTCTCTCTTTTCTGTAGGTCTAGTTGCTAAAAGCTCTCTCTTAGCAGCAATGGCTTGGAATTTAACAAATGGCCAGAACAGAACTACACAAAGCATTTTGGCTTTCTATTTTTATTAAGAATCCACCAAAACAGACAACAATCATCTACCTAATGACACAACCTAGACCAGACTAGAATATCAGTCATCACTCTAGCAATGCAATAACATAATTTTTACAGAATGGGATTAACCCAGATGAGATTTTTCAAAACAATCCCAGCTAGATAAATTTTGAGAATGCACAAACCTGTTATCAATTTGTCTCTGCAGGTATGTAAACCTGTGAAAAAGTTTTACTGCTTTTTTTGATTAAGTTGTCCCAGGTTCCAATACTCTGGGGGCTCTCATTCATCTCATTTTATAAATTTAAAATCCATATTTTTACTTGTTGTTCTCAATATATCAAAGGCCACTCATCCAAGTTTTCCTGTCTCCCATTCTCAACTAAATCCTATCTCAAATCACATAAACTAATATCAATCCAGTGAATTCATATTTCTATAGAAATCATTTAAAACACTTTCTATATTAAACTTGTTTTTTGTAGTAAATCCTTTAAAACACTTTAGTAAACATGTTACTATAGTAAATATTTTAAAATACCTTTCAATATAAAACATAATCCTTTTCTGTATCAAATATTTTCTAATGACTATCAATCCTTACCTTGTGTCTTCATGAAACCAAAGTTATCTAGTATCTCAATCAAGCTGAGCCCCAAGATATTTGTTGGGTATTCTAGACCCATACTCTTTAATTTCCTGAATTCTGCAAGGCAATCACATTCAATCAGGAAACGTCTTGAAGTCTGGTCAAAGCCCTGTGATATTAAATAGCCTGAAAATTAAAATGAAATTCATGATATGCCATTTTAGTGAAACTGTCAAAAAAAAAAAAAAAAAAATAATAAAAAATTTTGTTTTTTTTTCTTTACCTGCTTATAACTGAAATAATTATGTATTTTTCACTGGTACCAGAGGCCAGGGGTTTTAATGCTGATTTTATAAACAGGTAAAATATCCCTACTTTTAAGATGTGTTATCCCAATTTCCTTTGGTGCCAAATTAAGCTTATTAAATAGCAAGACTAAATTCTATGGACTGTCTCATGGCTGAAATAATAATACTGTGAATTCAGATATAATGTAATGGGCCAATGATCACATTACAATGCTGTTTTAATGCATATATATATATATATATATATATATATATATATATATATATGTGTGTGTGTGTGTGTGTGTGATAAAAAATATATTTTTATGGCATGCTATATTTATGGGCAAAAGTGCTCAACATCAAGGATAGGGCATATGTAAATATAAAGGTGGACACTGAGGTCAAAACCAAGAGGTGACAGTCTGTTTCATGCTTGAATGCAATCTTCAGAACATGTGTGTTGTGTTTTCACTTGACTATTTATATATGTTCATCAACGTTACATTATGGATAGTAAGGTATTATTAACCATTAAGATAAGTGAATAGACCTTGTTCCCCACAATACACCATTCAAGTTTTATATATAAATTTATTATTATAAACATTTAGTGGGTACATGTGTTTGAGTAGACAACCCTTTATTTTTGCTTAAAAGCACTAAAATAATGTTGGACTTTTAAAAAAGAACATCATTCAATATATATATATATATATATATATATATATATATATATATATATATATATATATATCACACACTGATATTAATAAAATAATGCATCTCAATTCAGCAACTAAAGGTTGTGTTGTGCATGAAATACCGAGGCATGCTACTAGTGAGAAAAATAAATAAATATATATATATATATATATATATATATATATATATATATATAGAGGATTGATTCTCTTGTCAAGGGTGACATGAAAATTCAGTAAATTATAAGTTTTTACTAAAAATCCTGCACAAGTGAATTGTTTAAAATGGTTAATTGCCTATGCTCTACAATGCACACTGTCTCCATCATATTTCCTGTACTGGTGTATTGTGGTGCCACATGTCAGATGATGCTACAATCACAGGCTTTTTGAATAGCAGTTTTTCATGTCCTAGCTTCATGTTGGACATTAATTTCTATAAGTAGGTCATCTAACTTTCACCAACCCACTTCAGACTGGTGGTTAATCAAGGCTATAAGACAAAGTCTGTCCTGCTATTTACCTATAGATGGTTTATGGAGTTATTTTTTCTGATTTCTTTTTGAATTTGTAGGTCTGATGAATTAGATCGTAATTGCAATTCCAATGTAATAAATTATAACCATGGAATATTTTTATTATATTCTTACTCTGTCCTGGACATTGAGTTCTACCTGGATTCTATCCTCTTGAATTTATATATATATATATATATATATATATATATATATATATATATATATATATATATGTATGTGTGTGTATATATATATATATATATATATATATATATGTGTGTGTGCATGTGTGTGTATATTAACCACTTTAATATATATATATATATATATATATATATATATATAAATAAAAGGACATTTCAACATCTTAGTTCATCTTTACATTTGGTGGGAAGCATATGTACCATACCTGTGGTTATTTAATACTACTGATTTCAGTTAAATGATATTCATCAACTGACAGTAAATATTTAGCATATAGCAGCAACAAATGTCAAAATAAAATGACATCTCAAAAACAATATTATTGCAGAATTTTTAAGCCTTAAGAATTTCTGACATTAATTTGCAAAAGCTTAATAATCAGACTGGCTTCTCTAGCCTTATTTGGCAACCAGTCTAACAGAATGATAACTCCCCAAACAGTGGAGAAGGCAATGGGAAACTACTCTACTGTTCCCAAGAACACTCTTATGTAGTTTACTACACAGTTTAAGTAAAGGAACCTATGGAGGATTAAAACCTGAAGGAACATGGTACTTAGAGGGAAAAGGAAATAAACGGAATGGTGAATAAAGTTTTTTTCTGCTTTCATAATTAAATTTTTAATAATAAATTAAGAGTGATTTTCCAAAAAAAAAAAGAAAAAAGCAAGTTATGTGCTTGGTTCAATAGTTCTGAATTGCTAATTTAAAACTGGAAAATGTTCAAATAAAAAAAAATTACACAAGTTTTAAAAACATTTATCAGTGAGTATATACATCAATTTTGCTTTTTAATCGGTGGGGTTTCAAGCGGAAAACACTTAGTGTATCTTACTTAGTGGAAATATCAAATAAACAAAGCCGCATTTTACTTACCTAATACCAATCTGGCCACTTCTGACGGTAAAAAAAACGGTTTTGTATTCATATTGCTTTAACAATAATTATCACATCGCCACACATCTTTTACTGATTATTTTAAAAAATGTATCCTTTATTTCCTTGACGGTTTTGAATCAATATCTCCGCAAGACAAGGCCATTCCTTTCAAGGGAAAAAAAAGAAAGTAATAACAAATAAAATTAAATTACGATTTAAAAATATAAATAAAAAATTCTTAAATCAATGCAAGTTTTTGGGTTTTTGTTTCTTTTTCTTCAGAACTTGCAAAAAAAAAAAAAACTCGATATTTGTTTACTCAGAAAAAATGAAAACTTTTAATATGTGATTTTGATTTAAAGGAATTTGTTTACTTTTAAGTTTTGATTGAATGTAAAGTTGTCAAGATGAAGTCTAAATGACTGACAGAGGAGATAAATTTCCACTGGAACGAAAATAAAACATTTTTGTCCTCATAAGATCCGATCTTTTCTATCTAATCACCATTGCTTCTTTCCCTTTAAAATTAATTCACGTTTTTTAAATCCATAAAATTGTAATGTAATAATCAAACTTTATTTTCGGAAAGGCTTGTCCCTCACCCCCCAAAAAAAGCATCAGCTGGTAAGTTTTCAACTTTAAACAAAAACTAACAAAAACCATATATAACGACAAGACAGTTGTTGTTAGGTAATAAAATACGCATCAATTTAGAACTCAAATGTTAGTGTACTGACGTTTGTAAAAGTGGTATAAAGTCAGTTCTTTAAGATGAAAATGTTTGTTTCGATTAGAAGCAAACAAAATGTTTTTAAAAAAAACAGTACAGAAAATAAATTATGGAATCATTTTTTAAATTGTTTTCTTTGCCTTTTTCACTGCAGCTACTCACCACATGAAGATGTCTCATACACATCAAACCTTGCCGGGTTTAATCAATATAAAAATAAGGTATAGAATCCCAATCATTTATTACAACAAAAAAGCGAGGGAATTTTTCTGTAGTGTAGATGTATTCACAAAATATAACGTTTTCTCCCAATGTGATAGATTGAACACCGCATAACAAATAACGGTGTCAGCTTTGATAGTCACTTCAAGCGCCAAAATTCAGGGGCAGATAACTCCACACAGCTGGATGATAAAATGTGGCAATAGGCTACATTAATGATCTGCGAGATGACGAGACAACCATTACCTAGCAACTTATCTTTTTATTTGTAGCCGCTACAAATAAAAAAAGATAAGTTGCTTGATAATGGTTGTCTCGTCATCTCGCAGATCATTAATAGTGAGTTTTATTTTCAATGGCTGCTCTGTATTTATGATCACGTGCTAAAATTAAGCTACAGTTGAGTAAAAAAATGACTGTTCGCCGTAAAAGTAGGTGAAGTTTGGTTATTTACGAGAGTAAACTAAAAAAAAACAAGCAAAAAAGATGCATCACAAGGTCAAAGTTTACAAGGCTGATGAAAAGTTCTCGGCTCAATCCACTTCCTAAAAATCTGAATACTTTCTAATTCCCCTCTTGGTCAGGAACTCGCTACTACTCCCTTGTACAGACTTTAATTTTTTAGTTTGGTCAATAATACCCTACGACTGGAGACATCGACGTGACAAGTAAATGCTGTCAGAGTCAGTAAAGTTGTTTTTTAGTGTTATGTACTTATTGGAGTGTGGAATGCTTTATTTTCTCATTAAAATATACTTTGGACAACTTAAAACATAATTGCCAACATTCCTATCGTACTACATTACGTCATGAAACCGCCACATGCTGTGAAGAGTCAACATTAGGTCTACGTTTTTATCCTCATTTGGTTGAATGCATAACCTCTTCAACGAAACCCACTGCTGTTTAGTTTTTGATACTATGTTACACCACGAATTAAAATAAATTAGTAATTATACTGCTTGAAATTAATTTTATTCAAAACAAGAAAATGCAATTGCCACTGTAACAGTGTACTGTAACTGAATGGGAGAGTTATGAAGTCTGTTCAGTGTTCATAAATGATTGTTATCACCAAGGATGAAATCTCCTCCTTCACAACGTATAAGAAAGTTATTGCAAATGGGTGACTGTGGAATATAGCAATCTTCTACCAATTTGGGTTAAAAAATCTTATGGAATCCTCCACATTTGCCTGTCACCCCCTGCGGGAAGATGCACTCTTCGCCAAATAAACCTTTTTAACCAATCGTCACTTTACTTTTGCAAACTCAATCCCCCATTGGTTAAAAGGACACTAAAATGTAGCAAAGTTGAGACAAATCTTTTTTCCCACGCAGGTCTCTAGAGACTATTTGGAAACTCGAAAATCTATAAAAAGAATCGCTCGACTTAATTCAAGTTAGTCAGACACTGAGTTTGTACAACCCGAGCCGAGTGCTCCTTCTACCGCGAATGTCGTCGTGCTCTGAAACTCTTCTTACGGGCTTCGGATGGCCTCTCCAACGCCCAGGCGTTGTCTCGTAAGGCATTGTATCAACTGTTAGTTAGGGGGGCCGTTCAAGATGATCTGATTGGCGAGCTCGGTCTTACGAAACAGGAGGCTCGCTCGATATGGCCTTGGGCGCCTGGGTTGTAATGCCTCAATAATGATGAGGCATCACTCACCTGGCTGGTGATGCTTGGGGCACTCTGGGTCGCCAAGAGACTTTGTTCAGCAGGCTTGGAGAAATATCCAAACTGTCGTCGCTGTACGGGGGAAGTCGAGACCATTGGTCACGCCTTTTTTCACTGCAAGACGGTAGTCCCGTTGTGCAAGTTTGTTGAAGGCCTCATGGTTCGCATGCTGCAGGGAAAGTTTTTTGTCCTTGAAGCCAGTTCTGTTTGTAGCAATGTGGTGCCGCAGATGACGAAGGCTGAACACTATGTGTTCTGTTGCTTACTAGGGGTTATGAGAGTCGTGATTTGGACGACGCGTCAGTAGGAATTCTATGATGGCGAGAAGTTCACCTCTTCCCAACTGATCTTGTACTTTAGGCATCAGCTTAAAGTCAATATTAGGACGGGAAGGCGGCGGCTCTCCTCATCAGAATTTGGCAAAAGGTGGGTGAATCTTGCGCGCTCGTGTCGAGTAAAAGGGACTGACTTGGAGTGGCATTTTGATGCCGGTTAGGCATAAGGACATTGTTTTCCTGGGTTGAACTCATCCCAAGAGTAGGCTAGTTTAGGTTTTTTATAGTTGATTTTTTAGTTTTTCTTTCCTTTTTCGGTAAACTTAGCTAGGGTATGTTTGCTCATCGGCCCCTTTTATTTCTGTCCCCACTTTTCCTTTAGTTTAGCTCCCCATCCCCTCCCTCGTTTAGGTGGTCAGTGATGTCAGTTCTCGGGTGGATGTGGGGCGCCTTTCGTTTCGCATGTGTGTTTTTCGTATTTATTGTTGTGTATGAATGAGTGTGTGCCTGTGTGAATGCTTTAGAGGAATGAATGTTTCCTTTATTTTCCTAGTCCCGCATCGATTTCGTCCGGTTAACTGATATTTCTGCCACATTATAGTTTGTGGGGGGGTTTATTACTAACTCTTTTTTGTTTAGTTTCTTGTAAATATTTTATATTTCATATTGTATATACTCATTGGGGATCTTTTAAAAATTGTTGTTTCTTATGTCCCTCCCCCCCACAGACAATATTTGTACATAAGGGGACTATTTAGGATTTTCATTGAGAAAAAGAGGTATTTTGGTAGATGTATGAAAGGTATGGATAAATGTGTTGTTTTGGTGATAGGAATATTGTTTTGTATCATAGGGTCAGTGGTTGTGGCTAGGTAAGTTTTATATTAAGACAAGTGATGACCGTCCTTTCCCCCACCCCCCTTTTTGGCCTTGTGCCACATTTGTTGTATTTTACAATAATAAATATTGTCAGACACTGAGTTTCGAGAGATACCAGCAGACCCCATGCGTGCCAACACACTGACTCAATAACCACTACCAACCTCTCAAAAACTCAACACAACTCGTACAACTATTGCCGCGTGAAGAAACTTAACTTACAATTTACTAAAAAGTGACATTATCACTACAAAACAGTAATTGTACATTCAATCAACTTTAACCTATTAGTTAAAGGCGAACAATTCTTCATAACTTAAATCAACACGAGCAGCTGTCACACACATACACACTATCACTTAAACTTACACAACTGACAATTTTACTTACAGATATCAAACTATTTTAATTCCACAAACTTAAACTATCAACCCTTACTCACTAAATTTCTGCATGGACAATCTTTGTAACCTTATCTCACTTGCCACATTTAACAAGCAACTTATTATCACTGTGTATGTCATATATATATATAAATTCGCGTTATTGTTGAAATCTCTATGATGTTGTTTTCAGTAATTTCTTGAAGTTGAATTGTCTATTTTTGTTTGATTTAATTGTTGTGGATAAATGCATTATGATCACGCACATTCTTGGCCTTCACAAAAAATCACCTTCTGATACATCTTCTTACTCAGCATAGATTCCGCAACAATCTCACTGGTTTCAGTTGAAATTCCTTGAATTATTTCTTATAAAGCTGCAGTGACAGTATAACGATTGTGAGAATCCCCATTTGGAACATGCAGAGAGAACTTGAATAAGAAAAAATATCTTCAAATATGCGCAAGAAGGTAAATATTTAGTGTCGTTATGTACAGTTGTCAGACTACTTCTTTTGAAAGTCTAGTGCTACTAAATTTTGAATTTTACAGCTTATTTGGGGGTGCTACTAAAATCAGATGAGCTACTAATGAAAAAAATCAATCCACAATTTAGTCATGCCGGGCTTTCAAAAGAAACCCAGTTTGGCAACCATGGTTACATGTAAATTAAGTAAATTATCTTTATTTAAAAAAATTATGTAAATTAGTTTGCCAAACCAGTTGTTTTGTATTTATCATTATATAGCATTAAGAATGTTTAGTTTTTAACTAAGTTGATTTAAAAGAAGGTTTTTGTCTTGCCATATCAGTAAACGTTTTTAATTTCTCAAAATTGGTGTATTTTTGCTTGTTGATTTTAATGGCAAATATAGAAGAATATAAGTAAAATTTTCAGCATATCATACTTTCTTTTATTTTAAGAAAGTTAAAAATTTGATTCAAATATAAAATAGATGTGTGAAGTTCATATAGAAGGTATTGTGAATGATTATGTGTCAAAAAAAGTGGTCTGTGAAGTTTCATGAGGATGAGGACTGTTTGAGAATGATGAGCAATCAAATCAATACATCACCATCTGTGGCGTTCGGGGCGGGCTGTACGTCTGATGGAGTATATTATTTTTGTTGCAACAAAAAGCAGCGATAAGGAAAAAGAAACAACTTTTTGTTTTTATTTAGCAAATAAACCTAAAATTAGATATTAAAAATAAATAAAATAGTTTTTAATTTTAGTTTTAAAATGTCTATATTTGACTGCTGCTACCTACTTGAATCTAACGTTTTGTCATACCTATGTGAGAAGTCCAAGACTTTGGCATCAGTTCTTCATTTTAATTGTTCATGTATGCGAACTGTTAGTGAAAAGAAAGTTCAAAAGATATAAAAGGTGATAGCGGAGATAGAATGCCATAAAATCAAAGACTACTTAAAAAACAAATCTTGGTTATTATTGAAACTGTAGTGGATCTAAGAAGGATGCATGAATATTTAAGATTGTGCTGCAAATAAAATATGCAATATCCACAAACTTAAATTATAAGAAATGGCCAAATGGTAACAATATTGAATCATGACAAAAAAATACATGTTTCAAACAACAGATTAAATTTTATATACACAATTTACAATTTCTTTGTTTGTGCAAAAAAAGTATAGAGAAAAAGTTCTTTGTTGTTTTGCAAATGTTCAACGTCTAAAAAGTTGTCTTCCTTTGATTGAAAGGCTGAATTTAACTTAGACAAAAAAATTATTCTATGATGAAAAAGTTTGTTGTATGAATTTTTCTAATCTCTCATAAAGAAAGTTTGTTTCTTTGGCGGCAATTTTGACACACAATTCCCATGTGTATCTCAATATTTATTTACCATAAAAGGTACAAAATGTGCCACAAGGCTAAAAATGGGAGTGGGGAAAAGACTGGTCTTCTCTAGTCCTACCTCAAAACTAACTAGTCTCATTCTTTGACCCATTCGTACTTACAATATTCCTTTCACCATAACAACGCATTTACTCCTTGCTGTCACACCACAATCAACAAAATACCACATTTTCTCTATGAAAAACCCTAACATGATAATTATTTACACAATTATCGAGGGATAGGGAAAAAATCATAAACCCAATGATTATATACAATGAAAAATATGTTTGTAAAAAAAACTAAACAAAACAATAGTAGTAGGACCCCTCCCAAAAATGTGGCAGAAATCTTGATTAACTGGGTTGAAAGAAATCCAGAGAAAAGAGATATCTGTCACCTAAAAGTTGGGGTGGGGTGGAGACAAATAACTAAAAGGAGGACAAAAAAGAGGCGGGAGTTATGTACTTGCATGCTCTAGCTATGTTGAAAGGAAAATATTTAGCCCTGAGAAGGCCAAAAATGAAAATGAAAAAGGTCCTATCTTACCTTAAAAAGGCTGGTATGACTGATGTTTCGGTTCGAGTCCCAAAATCCTCTTGCCTAAGTTGCATCCAACAACCACTCGAGGTCAGCACCTCTCACTCGCACCAAGCGCGAAACTTTCACCCACCTTCTGCCGAATTTCGACGTGGAGAGACACACCCTCTCCGCCCTGATCTTAACCTTAAGCTGATGCCTAAAGAACAGTTGCAAGGAGGAAAACTTCTCACCACACTACCATTCGCATAATGCCGAGCAGACACAAGAGCACATAGTGCTGATCCCTCGACATTGACGGAAACACATTGGCAAAAAACGGAACTGGCTTCCAGGGCAAAAAACTTTCCGTCCAAGACGCGAACCCTATAGCCTTCAATCAGCCTGCACAAAGATCGCAGTGAAAGAAGGTATGTTCAATTGACTCCTCCCAGTCACCACAGCGCACACATTCGGCTGAAATCGCCAAGCCCGCTGCGCAGAGCTTTTTGCCGACCCAGAGAGCCTCTCGCAACACCAGCCAGGTGAGGGATGCCTCGTCATTATTGAGACATTTCAACCCGGGCGCCTAAGGCGAGACGGAGCGAAACCCTTGTTCGTAAGGCCCAGCTCGCTCGGGAGCTTGTCCTTGGCCTTTTCCCTCACAACCACCCGATACAAAGCCTTCAGTGACAACTCCCGAGTGTCAGAGAGGCGTTCTTTTACCCGCAAGGAGGCAGCACAGCGTTTTTCTACATTCCTGATAAAAGAGGCATTCACCAGCAGTTGAGCGGTGCGCCTCCACCTCATCAGAATGCACACTTTCAAGGGACGGAAAAGTTTGACGAGCGTCTTCCTTCCAGAATTCGCCCTCATCGTCGTTTTGCGTACACATCTGTTGTAGGAAAATCAAGCGGAGCATGTGCTGACGTGTCTTGACGCTTGGCATTCCCAGACCGCCTTCGGCAGGATGGAGGCAGCAGACCTCGCTCGAAATGCAACGAAAATTCGTTTGCTGTTTCTATTTATAGTTTTTTAACAACAAAATCGGCTCCAGCGGCTTAGTAGCTTGTTGCGAATTTTTCTGAGAAATGCGTAGGCAAATGTTGTATTTTAAATTTTTTTGGCAATAGGATTTCTTGAAACATTTAAATTAGGGATGAATTTGAGAAAGATTTTTTTATGTCAGTTGAGCCTATTTTTGCACAAATTTTGACTGTTTTGCCATGGAAATTTCTCGAAGCTTATTTTTATTTAACAACCAATGAAATTCAAGAAAATGTTTGAAAATTGAAATGAGGGTTACTAAAAAACAGTTACATTTTCATTCTCGTAGAGTCAACTTCTTTCAAACTAAAAACTGAAAAACCAAAGGAAATTTGACATTAACATAAATGTATATGTGTATTTTTCTTTTTGTTAACTCTATTGTTTTCTTTATAAAAGTAGAACTTTCTTTCAATTGTAGGGACCGTTGGATTTTCTCGCCAATTCACCCAAATTTTGGATAAAATTGATTGTTGGTCTTAATACTATTTCTTGCCCTGGAATAAAATTCTAATTTAGTTTTTAAAGTGTTGAGAATTTAACTTTAATTCAATGTATTAATCGCTTTTGCCTTGTTTGTTTGTTTTTTTTTCTTGCACCAAAAATATTTGTATTGTTTTAAAATTTTACTACATGCAAAAAATAAAAATTTTGACACAAAAAATAAACTTTGAACATTCTTTTTACACAAAAACAAGTTTTAACGGAATTTAATGAATTTAAAAGCAAAAATGAAGAGGTTAAAGCATATTAGTCGGGAATTTAAAAATAACAAAATGTCGCTAATTTCTTTTCAATGACAGGTAAAAATTTGACATAAAAGTTCAATGTTATATATGTTAAAAATAAATTAGAATTTTTTGTCAGGACGAAAATACCATTTCTCACCAAGAATCGATTTTATCCAACTTTTGGGCGAATACCGAGCAAAATGGGCGAATAAATAGTACAATTGAACCTCTATTAAATTTATATTTACGAATTTCTAAACCAAACTGCAAATAAGATACAGCATTAAATATCTCATTAAAGTTGAGCTAAATGTTATTATTATCTTGTTTTTCTTTGTATAGTAAAAATATAAACTACTATTAAATATATTTTATTCACAGTATCATCAATATAGCAATAAACACCCAAATCTTTATAATTAGAATAAAAACATGAAATTTCTTTGATAGTATGCATAATTATATTATGCAACCATCATGTGAATTTGGGGTGTTAATATGGTGGCCATTTCATGCAGAAAAGATGGGGACTTGTTTTAAATCATTGTTGTTCTAACTAACCACAAAGTTAGGTGTACTCATACAAAGGAAAACAGTAAACAAGACCTCAGAATATCTGCAAGGCAACATCCACTAGTAGAGGACTAGGAGACAGCAAAAATTTCAAAACAAACTTAATTTTAATTAAAAACTGAAACGAAATATCTTTTAAAAATTAATCTTTCAGCTTATTTTTTGAGAGCATAATAATATAGTTTTTCTTTTTGTTGCCATATTTCACAAAAAAACTTTCTCAAAAAATTTTGCAAAACAAATATTAGACAAGAAATATTTAGGTAAAATTTTATCTAACTACTACTGAGTTGAAATTGTTTTTCATTTATTTTTATCAACTGTCAGTTATTAGTTTGTTTGTTTTTTTTTTTTTGTTTTTTTTTTTTTTAATCGGTATGTTCAACTTTCTGTAGTTTTAGTGTTAATACAATAAAATACGGTTAAGATATGTTTCACAAACGAAGCCATTTGTCAAACTTATCTATAAATAAATAAAATTTGTCGAATTTGTATAATGTGCTAATGTTCTTTATTTAAACATTCCTTCTAATTGATTATGATAAAAAGTTTGTGAACAATGGATCTGTCCAAAAGAAAATAAACTAAGTATATGTTGCGATTTTGTTTTGGGTAGGGGGTGCCAGTCACAATCCTCGCTTCGGACGCTACTAGGCCTATGCACGCCACTGATCAGCATTATACAATGTGTGAGATAGTCAACATTCTTAAAATATCTAAATCAAGTACAGAAATTAATTTACACATTTTATTAATCACTTTGAAGTGTCTCCATAAGTTAAATCATAAAATAAATTAATGGAATGTATTTCTGTGTAGAATTCGCTACTGAAACAACAAAAATGCTCCCATTTTTATGCAAGTTGTGACAGTTTAATGAAAAATGGGAACGACATAAAATGTAAGAGATTGTAGAACAAGCAAAATGAATCACTACTAGTTATATCAAATGCTAGTCTTCATCCAAACAAAATGATGCTGTATATATGATGAAAGGAAGTTCTCTTACAAGAAAACCAAATGATTAACTCAGAAAAGTACTGCTTGCAATTGAACCAAATGAAGACAGCATTCAGTAAAAGAATCTGAAATTATTTAAGGGAAAGAGTGTAATATTCTATTAGGATGATATCATTCTGTATGTTTCTATTGGTGATCACTAATCCCTTATATTCAATAGATATTTCTCCTACATACAGATTACTATTTATTTCATTTTTACAGATTTCTTTTAATGAATAAGTGAAAAGTCACTTTTGCTGAGAATGAAAAAAATTGTGGGTGGGTAAAATTATGAAGTCCCCTAAAATACGATAAAAGATATGGGAACAAAAATATAAATATATTTCTAGTATTGTATGTAAATGTGATACTCCTATAAAAGCAGAATGCCACAGTGAATGTCAGTGGAGCTACCATCTGTTGACCTGACAGTGTCTAATCTAGCGATTACTCTACTTCATCATAAAGTTACATTTTTCCTAAAACCAGATCTTCTTCTGATTCATGCTACACTAATTTCCACCATTGGCCAAATGTGAACACTTTGAAACCCAAGACTGAACTAAAATTCCATCAACTGCACATAGGCTCTGCACATAGCTTCCATTTTTACTCACACACTCAAAGGAAAAATAAGCAACACAACAAAAATTTCCACCTAATAGCACTCACTCCCGCCTAAAGAAACAAAATAAAAACTGGAGCCAATCTGAGTCTAAGAAAGGACATCAAAAGAATATTTTCAGCAGTCAGATGGCATCTTCGTCTGGATTCACACCGCTCGTTGGAAAGTGACCACCCATCTCCAAAAGACAACTCACCAAAGGCAGTTGCCAAAGTAAGTTAAAACCCACCCTCCTACCATAAACCTCAGCAGATGCCTTTTACCACTTTTCTTATCTCTTTCTTTCAATGAGAGATATTTACACTGATTTATCAATTTTGTATTTAATGTTAATACAATTGTTTATTTCTTGAAACCTTAGTTGTTTCTTCTTTGTTCTGCCACACTTAATATAACAATAATAATATGGCATTGCTGATAGGATTTCTAACTATGTTGTATGAACCAGAGCACACAGAAACTTGGATCAGATGTTTTGCAGCATTGGCTAGGGTAAAGAAACTGAAAGACAAGAAAGCCTTCAGAGGGGAAGAATGAAATTACTGATTTATTTTTGGTTTCAGCAGGATGTGAAGCCATAAAGAAAATATCTATTATAGTATACCTCAAAATACTGGAAGACTTAACATATGAGGGAATTTCAACCATTATAAAAAGAAAAATTTGACCCCACCCCCCCAAAAAAAAAGATGGTTATTGCAGAGAGAGCAAAATTTCTGGAAAATAGAGCCCAAATGAAACTGTAATGCAATATTTACACAGATTGAAAGAATGAAGATATTGCTTATTTGAAAAACTGGGTTTGAGAGAAATGTCTATAGAAAACAAATTGGCTATAGAAAACAAAGAGTAATTGAAGGCATGTATGATGTTACATACAAACATAAGATCCTAGAACAGCTACAAGCAAATGATATGAATTTAGAAACAAGTATAGAATTCTTTCAACAATTAGAATTAATGAATTTAATAATTTTAAAAACAATATGGAAGCATAGAACGCGGCTGAAATCCTAATTAAGTGCAAATATTGCAAGAACACAAAAGAAACAAAAACAAATGTCCAGCCCTAGGAAAATGTTTAAACTGTAAAAGAAAAGACCATTTCCAATTTGTGTACAGATACAAAAAGAGAATAGAATGGGTAGGAAATATAAACCTTCATACTGAAAATACAGAATTATATTTGATAAGAACATCTGCAAAAATATAGAGAGACTGTAAAATTGAATGGCATAACTTTTCTCCATACAGGTTGATACGGGGATTTATCCCAAGAAATTTCTGGGAGAAATAGGTAAACTCAAAACAAAGAACAAATGTTAATTTAATTGAAAAAAAAAAAAAAAAAAAATGATAGATCTGTCATCAAAATTCTAGGCTCCTTTGAAGGAACTTTCAAGACAAAAAACATTTTGAGATTATTCCCATCACTGTTGTAGAATGCACAAAAGAACATGGACTCCTGGGAATAGATGTTTTAAAAGTGGATATAACAAAGTTAATAAACTGTATAAAGTCAGAATAATCTGACATAGGATTATTAAAAGTATATAAAGCAAGTATTCATCTAAAAGAAGATAATCACCCAGCCTATTTTGAATCTCAAGAAATAGTAAGTTATGAATTAGAAGGAATTAAATACTTTACAAAGATTGACCTGAAATTGGCATATAAACAAATAAAAATTGACTGAAAATTTAAAGAAGTCACTATAATTAATATCCTGATAGGCTTAATAAGATGAACTCATCTTCCATTTGGAGTTCAGACTTCAAGCCACATTTTTCAAAAGGCAATTGAAAAAGTTGTCAGAGGAGGTAAAAAATATAATTATATATCAAGACAATATACACACTGAACAAGTTTTAAACAAATTAATAAATGCTGGTATGGTGATAAATAGTGATAAATGTGAGCTAAATTGCAACAAAATCTCATATTTGGAATACCAAATATCTAAAGAAGAAATTTCACCAGACAATAAAGTGATAAATAAAATATTGAAAGTATCTACACCAAAAAATAAAAAGAATTAGGACTCTTTGGGATTGACCAATTTTTATAACAAATATCTACATAGATACAGTGACCTAATAGAAATATTTGCAGAATTATGGAAAAAGAATACAGAATTTAAATGAACTCGAAGGCAAAATATAGCTTTTGAAAGCTTAAAAAAGGCACTAAAGATAACCAATTGCAAAAATCTTTGATCTAGAAAAAAATAGGTGACATTGACTACAGATGCAAATGAACATGCTGTAGCTACAATTTTATCTCAAGAAGGTCATCCAATAATGTACCTATCAAGAAAATTAACATCAGCTGAAGGTAACTACTCAAATATTGAGAAAGAAACATTAGCAATCGTATGTAGCACAGAAAGAGCTCAAAATGTTTTGTTAGGATGAAAACTTTTGCTAAAGTCAGATCACAAACCTTTAGAATTTATATTTAACCCCAAAAAGGAATTTTAAAGATGCACTATAAAACTCATGGCCTTTGATTTCAACATCATATATGTAGATGATAACACTGTTCCACTTGTGGATGCAATATCCAAACTAAATTTCAATACTAAAAATTAGAAATGTTTGAAAATTCAGAAGATAAAATGGTACACTGGATTGAAATAGACATGTTACCTCTAAATTGTCTCAGAATGGAAACCATACAAGATCCAATGTTAAGTAGAATTTCAGACTGAATAAATAGAAACACATGAAGCAATTGTTCGATGGCAGAAAGACCCCTACAAAGAATCAAGACATAAGTTAACAGTAGAGAAAGGCATAATATGCAATGGAGATATAGTACCCCCATAAATTTTAAGAAAAGAAGTACTAAAAGGTGTACATGATGTATACGGTAGTATAACAGGGACACAAATCAGATTAAAATTACAAGGCCAGGATAATCTCAAGATGTAGAAGACTATGCAAAATGTGCTGAAATAAAAAAAAAAAAAAAACTTTTGGCAAAACAAAATTTACTTGTGGCCTAAAGAAAAAGAATCATGCCCTCAGGTACACATGGATTATGCCCATATTAAAGGCATAGAGCTATTTTTAATTTTAGTGGATTCATTTTCAGGATAGCCTGAAGTAATTAAAGATGCTGACAGAAAAGCCAAATTATTAAGAACAATATTTTCAAGGAAAACTTTAGTCTCAGATAATGTGCCAGAAGAGGAAAGTTTGTGCTCATGGCTAAAGTGTATTGGATGCATCCCATATAAAACAACACCCACAATCGAATGGAATTTCAGAAAGAATGGTGCAGACTGTGAAAAGGACTAAAAGCATTTTCCCCATCTAATGATAATATAAAGAGTTACTTACAGAGATTTCTGTTAAGCTATAGGACAATTCCACTGATAAAGTCCATCCACATTAATGGGTAGACAGATTAGAACTCTCATAACAATGTCATTTTCAACAAGTATAAAAATGACAAAGAACCTAATTCAGAGTAGGCAAACTTTATAGTACAGGAAGGACACAACAAATGGACAAAATGTACTGGCCCATGCAAATCAATTTAGAAGCCGAATGGAACCTGAGGATATAGAATGGATGAAGGTGAAGAACATGAAGGTGAGGAGGGGAATCCAGTAGTGGAACTGAACAATCTATGAATGTTAATGACCAAAAATCCGACAAGGATTCAGAAGAGGAAAATTAACTCAAACATAAATCCCCTATGAGAAGAAATCAAGATACACATCAAGAAAGACAGTTTAGATTCCCAAGAATAATAAGTTAAAGATCAAAGAGTATAAAGGCTATTTCGGTTCAGGGAGGTGTAACATTGTATGTAAATGAGATACTACTATAAAAGCAGAATGCCACAATGAATGCTAGTAGAGCTACCATCTGTTGACCTGACAATGTCTATTCCAGATAGTACTCTACTTTTTAACAATATTGTTCAATAAATTTAATTTAAAAATATTCTTTTAAATTTGATAATAGTAATGGTAAAATTTGCCATTTTCATATGGAAAACATTCAGCATTGATTAACTGAACAGTTACTAGTGGTTGAAATTTATAAAGTCTTTTTATTAAAACAATTTTTCAGAAAACTAGATTTCTCTAATCTAGTTTCAGTGTTCTAATATTAATGTAGGCCTCCATCCAGTTTTTATGTTTTTGATAATGTGTAAAAATTAACAGCTCAAATATATCATTTTCACTACTAATTACAGGTGTTTGTCATTTTCTTCAGTTGCTATAAAGTGCTTGAAAGTGTTGAAGTGATAATTTATTTATTTGTTAAAATTGTTCATTTGCAATTTTGTAGTGCCAAAAACTATACTTTTTAAAAATAGAACAATCTTTCTGGGCACCCAGTATTGGCATATAATGAGTTTAAAAATTATATATATATATATATATATATATATATATATATATATTTATGAAAAACTAGGTAATCCATATTGATAAACCTAAGGAGGATAAAATCCAGAGAGCTCAATGTAAATTCAGAGCAAATAAATTAAATAAAAGCAGACCACTTTAAGGTTCCATGTAATAAATTATTTCACCACAGCCCTTTTAAAAGGACTATGGATCATCAGACTTTACTTCCAAACAAAAAATGAAAATTTACACATTTTTGACGGGCCGTATTAAACATATGTAAATTAACAAAGTGAGGGTGGAGAGAGAAGACATGAGTGAGTTAGCAGATATTGACACATTTTAAATTTTCTTTTCTCTTTTTTGTTTGGAAGTAAAGTCTGATGATCTGCAGTCCTTTTAAAAGGGCTGTGGTGAAAATTTATTACATGGAACCTTAAAGTGGTCTGTTTTTATTTAAAATATATATATATATATATATATATATATATATATATATATAATAAAAAATATATCTTTAAGGTATGCCAGATGTATGGGTAAAAGTGCTCAATATCAGGGATAGAACATATATAAATATAAAAGTGAACACTGATGTCAACACTGAGTGGTGACAGTCTGTTTCATGCTTGAATGAAATCTTCAGACTCACCACTTGGTGTTGACTTCAGTGTTTATATATATATATATATATATATATATATATATATATATAGAGAGAGAGAGAGAGAGAGAGAAAAAAATCATATTTTTTTCATAATTCTCTTCTAGCAAAAACATTATAGTTAGAAATAAATTTAATGTTAAAAGTTTTATGAAAAATTTGTACATGTCCAAAAGTTTGATAATTAATGTCATGAATATGCTCCATTAACATGCATACCAAACAAATAAACTGAGAAAATTAATTTTTATGCTTATTTTCACTTTGATAATATAAAAAATATATATAAAAATGATACTTTAAAATTATTATAGATTAGATTATCAAAATAAAGAAAAAAGGAAATAAAACAAATGTTAAGTTTGTAAATTTAATATTTTTAACACCTTAAAGCATTCCATGAACAATGGAATTGTACATTCTTTGTCACAAGTTTGCTTCTTTTCTCTTCAGGAAATATGCATGCAGATAAAGCACTGTTTTTGTCTTATTTTTCTAGCTATATTTGCAGCTGAATACTCTAGAAAATGACATCACCCCATGAATCCTAGTAAATAGTAACCAATTCTAGAGTTGTCAATTAGTCATCCAGACTAAAATTATGAATGAATAATGTCTATATTGTTCAGAAAAGTTTAAATTATCACTTTATATTCACTGACCTCCAATGAAACATCAGTTTATGATGCTCACAGTTTAAGGGTTAACTATAAAGTTGAATATATGGAATAATGAAACATTTCCTCTCAAAACTTCAGAAAACTTTTATAGTCTCTTAAAATACACAAACTGATAGAAAGGCTTTTTAATGTGGCTTAAATACACAAGTAATTCAGTTATTAATTTATTAGGCTTAACATTTTTTATGTCATGAATAAGTAAATTTTCCTTATTTTTTTCAGTAATTGGTACGGATACTTAAGTTTAAAGCCATAGTGGTGAGCTCTCCAGTGAAGATGAAACTCACTACAGTGTAACCCAGATATAAGTGATTTTCTCTGGTCCCAAATTAGAGCCTGTGTTACCTAAACAAAATAGACCAAACCCGGATACAAGAGATTTCTTCTCTGGTCCTGACAACTCTCTTATATCCGGGTTACACTGTATATTAATAACATTGGGCAACAAAGATTGTGCTACTTGAGTAAGAGCATTTTTTAAACTAAATCAAGTATTCTGAATCTATATTACAAATTGTTTTAGTACATCAGGATTTTGCACATTATACACAAAACTTAAGGAGGCCATATTTTATGTTAATTATACTGGGCAAAAAGAAAACTATTTTTTTCTGAATATGTACTTAGAATTGCCTTAGCATGTCAGGAATTATTTTTTTTTTAGATATACACCTATTTTTGCCCAAAATAAGGCTTATTTTAATAGTATATTAGTATCCACTTGAGCTGGTGACATGGTGTGCATTTGTATTAGTTATACAGTTATTTCTTGGATATCAGAGTAGAAAACTATATTGATTTAATACTGTTATAAAATAAAATAAGACATATCTCGGCTGATTTACAGGCAAATACTCAAGAGTGAGAACCGGATGTGAACAGGACAAAGCCCCGTCACAAAATGACCATTATCTTTCTTTACAAATGTTTCCGACACACGTGTTCCAGTCGAAAAATAAAATAATATTTAAAGTGCTCTATTTTTCGTCCAATAAAAATGCTTCCCTCCTAATTATACTCGCTTCGTTTCTCAAGCCTGTTAAGCCATAAAAAAACGCTATAAAAGGGGTCACACGGAAGTTCAACAGTCAGTCAACAGGTGGCCACGAGTCTGTTCTTCCTTTCACACTCGTGGGAGTTCTTGGCTGGTTTCTGGTTATTTTTTGGACTTTTGCGGACAACTCGACCTTTTTTTTGTGTGTGATTTTACCTGTTACCCTTTGGAACTGCATTTTGTTTAAAGTTTGTTTATTTTATTTGTATTTTACGACCTTATTGTAAAAGTTTTTTGATTTTTTTTCTTTCTATTCGCCATTTTTTTTCACCTCCCCTTTAATTTTTTTTACTTTATTCTGTTTATTCTAGTTTTCCTATTTTAATTTTTTACTCCCTTTAATTTTTTACTCTTTTTTCCTTTTTAATCTAATTTGCTTTTTTTGAATTTCGTTTTTTCTCCTGTAATTTCCGCAGTTTTCTCTTCTCATTTCTACCCTTTTATTTTTTTTTCATTCTAGTTTTTCGTGTTAATTGTCATTTTCTTTATTTTCGTCCTGTTCGTTATTCTGTGTTTCGCTGTAATTTCTTATTAATTTATTTAATTAATTGTTTTCATCCTTTTAATTTTTACGTGTTTTTTTTGCTTGTAATCGTTTTAATCTATTTTCTTTTTGTTTATTGGTTCGACTAAGCTTAGGGTCGGCCATTTTTTATTTTTTTTTCTGTCTAGTCTTCGTCTGTCTTCGTTCGTATTTTTTTGTTTATTGACGTCGGCCATTTTTTGTAACTAGCTTTGTGTTATTGTTTCGTAATTTTTTGTTGACGTCGGCCATTTTGATTTTATTTTAGCTTCGGCTTTTGTCGAACTTTTTCTGTTTTTTTTATTGTCTAACGTTTTTATTTTTATTGTTTGTCTTTTATTGTTTCGCCTTTAGGCGATATTTGTATACGTTTAAGTGAACCGTGTATATTCCCTTAATGTAATTGTTTTTTGTTGAGTTTGTTTAGTTAATTTATTTCTTTTCCTCTCGCCCATAAATTTATTTCCCACCCCTCCCCCTTTCCCTCCCCTTTCGCTATGGATAAGAAGGAAAAAAAAGTGCCTTCATTCTTAATTATGAAAAAGAAGCCTAAAATTGCTTCTTTCAAAAGAAATATGAGGAAACACCTCTTTAATCCCAAGAAAGACCCCCCGGACAAAAATAATATGGAGGAATACCCGGACCTGCCCAGAGTTCCTACAAATGAGGAAATTGTAGACACTTTAAGAAAAGCCTCCGAAAATATGGAGGCTGAAAAGAGCAATAACCAAGAAAAGGACAACGCATCTATGAATGCAGAGGCCGAGGAATCGCCCTCTTGTTGGTCGTCCCCACCGAAATGTATCATCAATCTTGCGGAGTTCTTGGAGCGTGCTAAGAGTTACGCTCACCTTGTCGTAGAAGGTGGACTCTTAGAAGACCCCCAGGAATTGAAGAAGATTGAGAAACGAATTGTGTCAGTTTTCGTCGTCGACAAGCGTACGCGCAAAATTTGTCGCTCGACGAAAAACATAGTGTTAAAATCACTAGAGTCCTTGGGGTTTAAGCCCCAAGAATAGTTAAGGGCGCAAAGTTTTTCATGTGGGACGTACTGTTACCCACAGTAGAAGATTGCGTAGCTGCGGCGAGCCGGGAGCTAATCACAAAAGACCTTATCCTGCGCACGGAGTACGAAGGCCGCAGAAGGACCAGAGAAACAGTATATGAGGTCCCTCCTCAGGTTATCGGTGAGCATCTCGCGGCTTACTTTACCCAGTACGGCGAAATTCTGGGCGCCTCATGTGATAGCCTGAGCGGGGGTGGAGCTTTGACATCATGTTGGATGAGAAAACCTTCCGCTCCATCCCCAACTGTCTGGATGTTGAGGCTTGAAATTACCGGTCATAGTAACAGGCCGAAGACCGGTATGCTGGAGGTGTGGAGGACTGGTCATCTCTCCTCCTCCTGCCCAGAGAAGAAGGCCTCTGGTGGTCAAGCTCCAGTTAACCAAGATCCCCTCTGACCGCGTCTGTAACTTCCGCCTCGCCTGTAATGGGCGTACCAGCTTCCGGGACCGGGTCGGTTAAACCACCGGTTGAGATAACATCAAAGACCTCATTCCCCAAAGAGCCTTCGCCCGCTGCTAGTGCAGTTGTGGAGAAGGGGAGGGGAATGGCTGGTGGCTGGTAAGGCCAGAGGAAGATCCGGACAGCGGGCCCTCAGTCCCCTGATGCCCTGAGGGCCAAAGACACGGACAGCCCCACTCCATCTGGCAACGTCAAGGGCGATGCTCCGGCCTCTCTACAAGAGAAATGCAAAACATTCGACCCGGGATTCGAAAAATTTGAAAAAATCAAAGAGCTGAAAAGAAAGTTGGACAGCAAAGCTAAAACCAACTCAAATCCCACTCCTTCCTCGTCCTCTGCCCCGTCCACATCTTCAACCAAAAGTAAGCCTTCCCCTCAATCTTCACCAACAAAAGCCCGGCCTCTCAGTAGAGATCCCAGCCCATATCAACATAGATCGCTTCACACCCCGCTCCACGTCTCATTGGGGTTTATGCGCCCAATAGTCATACTGAGCGGCCTGCTTTGTTTCGGCAGATCGAGCCGTTTTTGACGACTTCTCGTCGGGTAGTCTTAGCGGGGGATTGGAATGCCGTCCTTGACCCCGATATAGATCATATAGGTAAAAAACCGGGTACTAACAATCCTGATGTGAAGGCATTTCGGGACTTTATCGGCAGGTTTGATCTTGTCGATAAGTACCGGAATGAGCACCCTCAGGAGGTAGCATGGACTTGGACAACTAGGTGGCAACTCGGATCCTGGCTCGCTTGCGAGCTACCTGGACCGAGTGTTAGTTAGGAGAGTCGATGTAGGGCTCTTAGGGTGTCCAAGTTTCCACTATATAGTTTATACGGATCATAGGCTTGTCCGGGTCCGTGTAAACTTAGATAAACCTAGGTTAGAATGGCTGGTTACTGGAAATTTAACTGTTCATTATTTGGTGAGCAGGATTTCCGGGACCAGCTGCTACTAATGATTCAGAGGGAATTGACGGGGCGGTTGTGGGTAACGCCTGGTGGGGAAAATTAAAATCTAAGATTAGAACGTTTGCTGCCGATTTTAGTCGTCGACTCAATCTAGATAGATTAGCGGCGCAAACGGCTTTAGAAGATAAAGTTGATCGGGCCGTGAAATCCCGTGTTAGTGGGGACATAGTCTTAGCTAAGGCAGAGTTGGCCTCCTTGCTTATCAAGAAGGATCAAGCTCTGGTAGTTAGGGCTAGGCTAAAAGAATGTCTTCTGAGGCGACGAATATGGCCGCTGAATTGCGTGCAGAGGAGAATAGGAACGCGGCTAAGCGACATATAGCGTGCGTCACATTGCCGGATAAGCGGACCGTGACTACAAGCGCGGGAATATGCGAGGCCTTTCGGCTTTACTTTCAGGATCTTTTTCACCAGGGAGCCCGGTCTGAGCTCTGCTCAGTTCGATGCCTATTTGGCTGACTTTCCCTGCCTTGAGGCAGCTGAAGCGGCTAGGTGCGAGGGTCCCATAACAGAGTCGGAAATCTGGGATGCGCTGAAGCAGGTTGGCCTGGATAAGTCTCCGGGACTAGATGGACTTCCCTACGAAGTGTACTTGAGGGCTGTCGCCCGTTTTTGTTCCTTTGCTGCAGCTGATTTACAACCACTGGATGAGGCAGGGGTCTTTACCTCGACGCTTCACCAGGGGTGTGATCAAGTTGTTGCGTAAGGACAAGAACGGTGGGGATGGGTTAGGGAACTTTCGCCCTTTGACGATGTTAAATACTGACTTAAAGATTTTGGCGAAGATCTTAGCCAACCGTTTGCAGCTTGTCCTGTCTCGTCTGATTGGCCCCGAACAGACTTGTGCTGTGAAGGGCAGGACGATTCAGGATAACCTTCATATGGTACGCTTGATCTTAGAACAAGTCGACAGTGAAGCCGCGCTGATCAATTTAGATCAGTCCAAGGCCTTCGATAGGGTTGACCATCGGTTTCTGGAGGCTGTCCTGTCGGCGGCCGGTTTCGGAGCCGACTTTCGCTCCTGGATCCGACTCTTGTATGCGACCCCGGTGCGCTGGTGGAAGTGAATGGGGTAAGGTCGGAGCCTTTCGTATTGTCTCGCTCCATTCGTCAAGGTTGTCCGCTATCGCCCTTGCTTTACGTTCTTGCGTTGGAACCATTCCTTCGCAAGTTAAAGGCGAATCCGGTCCTGCGCGGAATTACCCTGCCTGGCGCCACCACCTCAGCCAGGTATTCTGCCTATGCTGACAACGTTTCGGCTCTTGTGTCGAGCAGAGCCGAGATTAACGAAGTCAGCAAAGAAATAAGTGGGTATGAGATGGTGACAGGGGCCAAGATCAACCGTGATAAGTCTGTGGGCTTGCGGTTGGGTGCGTGGAAGGGAGTTTCTCTTCCCGGACCTTTCCTCTGGACGGATGGGCCGATCAAGATACTCGGCGTCTGGTTCGGTCCTGATCTCCAGTTGAAATGAACTGGTCGGAGGTACAAGGGAAGGCCGAGATCGCGGTTAATCTGTGGTCTCGGAGGAGACTTTCCCTGAAGGGAAGGGCGGAAGTATGTGTTTCACACATCTATCCGATCCTCCTCTACCGACTCTCTGTGCTTCCACTCCCGTATGCCCGACTAATGTCATTAGTCAGGACCTTGTTCTCTTTCTTGTGGAGAGGCAAGGCACCTATGGTACCTCGCGAGGTCTGTTGCCTCCATCCCTCTGAGGGCGGTCTGGGGATGCCTAGCATTGAGATTCGTCAATATATGCTCCGCATTACCTTTTTAGACCGAATGTGTCGTGGTCGAATGAGGAGGGTGCCTTTTTGGAAAGAAGACGTCCAGAAACATTTCCCGTCCCTGAAAAGTGTGCACTCGTGCGAAGAAGAGGCCGGCCGTACACCACGAGCCGAGTGCTCTTTTTATCGTGAATGTCGTCGCGCTCTGAAGCTCCTCTTACGGGCTTCGGGTGGCCTCTCCAACGCCCAGGCGTTGTCTCGCAAGGCATTATATCAAGTTTTAGTTAGGGGGTCCGTACAAGATGATCTGATTGGCGAGCTCGGTCTTACGAAGCTGGAGGCTCGCTCGATATGGCGTTGGGCGCCCGGGTTGAAATGCCTCAATAACGATGAGGCATCACTCACCTGGCTGGTGATTCGTGAAGCCCTCTGGGTCGGCAAGAGACTTTGTTCAGCAGGCTTGGAAAAATATCCAAACTGTCGTCGCTGTGCGGGGGAAGTCGAGACCATTGGTCACGCCTTCTTTCAGTGCAGGGCGGTAGTGCCGTTGTGCAGGTTTGTTGAAGGCCTCATGGTTCGCATGCTGCAGGGAAAGTTCTTTGTCCTGGAAGCCTGTTCTGTTTGTAGCAATGTGGTGCCGCAGATGACGAAGGCTGAACACTATGTGTTCTGTTGCTTACTAGGGGTTATGAGAGTCGTGATTTGGACGACGCGTCAGAAGGGATTCCATGAGGGCGAGAAGTTCACTTCTTCCCAACTGATCTTGTTCTTTAAGCATCAGCTTAAAGTCAAGATCAGGACGGAAAGGCGGCGGCTCACCTCATCGGAATTCAACAAAAGGTGGGTGAATCTTGCGCGTATGTGCCGAGTAAAAGGGGCTGACCTTGAGTGGCATCTGGATGCCGGTTAGGCATTAGGATATTGTTTTCCTGGGTTCAACATAGGCAACCCATCCCGGAGTTAGGTTAGATTAGGGTTTTTTGTATTTTTTCTTTTAATTTTTTTCTATTCTGGTAAACTTAGCTAGGGTGTATTTGCTCATTGGTCCCCTTTTATTTCTGTCCCCCTTTTTTTTTCTTTTCCTTTAGTTTAACTCCTCATCCCCTCCCTCGTTTTAGGTGGTCAGTGATGTCAGTTCTCTGGTAGATGCGGGGCGTCTTTCGTTTCGTGTGTGTGTTTTTCGTAATTGTTGTTGTGTATGAATGAGTGTGTGCCTGTGTGAATGCTTGGGAAGAATGAGTGTGGCCTTATTTTCATAAGTCCCGCATCGATTTCGTCCGGTTAACTGATATTTCTGCCACTTTCAAAAGTTTGTGGGGGGTTTTATTAGTAACACTAATTTTTATTTGGTTTCTTGTAAATATTATTTTGTCATTTTGTATATATTTCATTGGGGATCTTTTTAGAAGTTGTTGTTTTTTATGCCCCTCCCCCCACAGACAATATTTGTACATAAGGGGATTATTTAGGTTTTTTCATGGAGTCAAAGAGGCATTTTGGTGTATGTAGTAAGAAAGGTATGGATAAATGTGTTGTTTTGGTGGAAGGAATATTGTTCAGTATGATAGGGTCAGTGGATGTGGCTAGCTAAGTTTTAATCTAAGACAAGTGATGACCGTCCTTTACCCCAACCCCCTTTTCGGCCTTGTGCCACATTTGTACCTTAGTACAATAAATAATGTCAACAGGTGGCCAGCGAACAGACCTGATGGTCAGGCCGAGCGATCAGCAGCAGGGGAGCGTCAACCACCGTCAACATGTGTGAACTACTATAAGAGATCGACCAGATCCAAAAGCCGGCTTATGAACTTTACCACAAGGTAGCTGTCCCAAACCCTCACGTTCCTGTTGAAATAAACCACGTAAATCTATTTCTACTGTTGTCATATTTCTTTCTTGCAACCATACGCTTGTCTATAACAATACTTTAATATATCAAGATTGGTGTGTTGAATGCCTCTCAAAATACACTCCTTGCTTTCATCTTAATTTTTTCCCAAAGATCTTAGTGCTATAAGTGATAAGCATACCATCAAAATATATCACAGGTATCAAGGCCAGTTTAAACCAAACATAATTAGTGACTACTGATGAATCCTACAACAGAAAACCAGTAAATAAGTGTCTGAAATATTTCTGATATCAGATTTAATGTAAATTTTTCTTATTTTTACCTTGTCAATGTTTTCTTTTTTAATGATCTTTAAAATTTTCAGTTTCTTTTTTTAATTTTTCTTCTATGATCCCTGTTCATTTTTTTTTTTTTTACAATTTTCAGTATTGTGATTCTCACTCAATAACTTTACAATATCTTGTTTATATTTTGTGGTTATATCTTTCTATATCTGAAATTAAGCAACAGATACCAGTAACTATATTATTATACAGATTTATTAACAGCATGAACAACCCATGAGTTGCATAATGAAATCTCACACAACCAAATAAATTCTAAATATTTCTAATACTGTAATTTACATGCTATAATTATTATGTAAGTATATCCTGAAAATTGTTCCAACATCTCTTGGTTAATATTAGTTTTATGGAAAAGTTCTTGGCCCAAGTAGCTCTTAAAAAAAAAAAAAAAAAAAAAAAGGTCTGGTTTTTGGTCAGATTTTTGGCTAATTTTTCAGAATCCCTTTGCAAACATTGAATTGCATAAGGTGGGGATGTAACAAAAAATGACAAGAAATAATGAAATGAATGTGGTAGTTTTAACAATGAGGAAAATGTCATAATATTCCAGAATGTTTCAGACAATTTAACTCATTCTTTTTGTTCCTACATTTCAGCCAGTTCATTCTGTGGCCCTTCTTAAATGCACTCTCCATATAGAGAGGATTTCTTTTTTCTGGCTACACAAGTAAAATAACATTGATCACAATAATACTGTATCAAGTTGTATGTCCATTGGTTTTGACTCACCAGAAAATGCTGTTTTCAAATACAAATACTTTGCTAGAAATTCAATTACTTCAAGATAGACATTGTTTTAATAGCAATAGACTTCTTTTTGTATTGAAAAGAAAGTAAAAAAGTAACTACTTTATTGAAATGTAAAGCAAAATCATTAGTAAACAGTTTGTTTACAGACACTAAATTTAGTTAGCTTGATCCGGTCTCAAAATTGGTAGATCAGGAATATTAGGGACTAAAATTCCGGATCTACCACTTTTAAGACAGGAAAAAGCAAACTCTAAAGACATTAATCAATATTTAATACAAAAGCTAAGGTGATTTTATTTAATCATCCTCTAAATAAAACTGGAAATCTTAAAATCATCTGCACCTATATTGTTTGTTTATAAATTATTTGCATGGTTTTGGTTACCTTAAGCAAGTATTTGTATTAAGATTTACTGAAAAAAAATCTTCCACTTTTATAGATTAAATATTAGAAGTATGCTATTATTCAGATTGTTACTTTCTTCATACTTTATATAATTTAAATTTTAATTATGTAACCACACCAACAAAAATTAACAAAATTCTTTTCATGTTTATGGATTTAACGTCGATTAATGTTTACAATTTTATTTTCAGTATTTAGTTTACAAATCAACAATCAATTAACAAATTAGTTGACTGGTAAATTTAATTTTGAGGTGGATGTAGAACATATCACGTCATACTGAATTGTGATTTACCGACTATTTAAAAACATGCATTGCATTTGGTGCGCGGGATTTACAAAATTATCATCAGCAGCAGCAGATCCAGTGTCTGAACCAAGCAGAGTAAAACTGTCAAAAGTTGCCAAAAATAATTCATCAAAGGTGATACAATTTTACTTTTACAAAAATCAGCTTATTTCCTTTAACAAAAATATACCAAGCCATGAGATTTGTTACTTAAAAATCCTATGACCGATTATCTTTCAACTTGCAAAAAAAAAAAAAAAAATAGAAAAATTAGGTTGAATTGCTTTTTTTTTTTTTTACATGAAAATTTATTAAAAAATTACACGTGAATTTTTTTTTTAACTCTCATGCAAATTGAAAAACTTATGCAAAAAGGTATTTTTTTTTTTTTTTTAGTTTTTACGGAGTTGTACAAAAAACACTTTAAAAAATACCTATCTTGAATTTTACAGGAAAAAATACGTTTACACTACACTGGTGAGCTTTTTTGAGTATGCTTTTGAATTGCAAGTTAAGAAAAGACAACGGTGAAAAAAAAATGTCTGGCCCTGAAAAGGACCTTTTTTGTTTTAAAAATGTTTACTTTGTGCTGGTGTATTTGGTGACAGCTTTAGTTCCCTCAGACACAGCGTGTTTGGCCAATTCTCCGGGCAGAAGGAGACGGACAGCAGTCTGCACCTCACGGCTACTAATGGTCGATCGTTTGTTGTAATGAGCCAGACGGCTAGATTCAGAGGCGATTCTCTCAAAAAGATCGTTCACAAAACTGTTCATGATAGACATGGCTTTGCTAGAAATTCCAGTGTCCGGATGAACTTGCTTCATTACTTTGTAAATGTAGATGGAATAGCTTTCCTTTCTCTTCTTCCTCTTTTTCTTACCATCGCTGGAACGAGCAGCTTTGGCTTTGCCGGCCTTCTTAGCACCTTTCGCACTGGCTGATTCAGGCATTTTCTCGAGATTTATTTTTTTGTAACTTTCGCTCCGTTTGCGTTTTATATCAAACAGAGAGGCTCCAGCAGTAAGCGAATGCTCGGTTCTCAAATCCTTCACTTCTGATTGGTCAGAAAATAGAAAAAAGTGCATTCAAATAATCAGCAGTGGCTAGGAGCTGATTTGCCACTATTAATTGCAGGCTTTGTGGCTTTCTGTCTTCCTCACATTGTAGTAGTTTGGCTTCTGCGTTTAGTTTCTGTTCGCAACATCATGTCTGGACGTGGCAAGGGAGGAAAAGTTAAGGGAAAGAGCAAGACACGTTCATCTCGTGCTGGACTTCAGTTCCCCGTCGGTCGTATCCACCGTCTTCTACGTAAAGGAAATTATGCCCAGAGAGTTGGTGCTGGTGCTCCCGTCTACCTTGCAGCCGTTATGGAATATTTAGCCGCCGAGGTTCTCGAGTTAGCAGGAAATGCTGCCAGAGACAACAAGAAATCCAGAATCATCCCTCGTCACTTGCAGCTGGCCATTCGCAATGACGAGGAATTAAACAAACTATTGTCCGGAGTGACTATCGCCCAGGGTGGTGTACTTCCTAATATCCAAGCTGTTCTTCTACCTAAAAAGACCCAAAAATCTACCTAAATTTACTTCAGGAACATAAGACTTCATTAAATGGCCCTTTTCAGGGCCGGCGACATTTTCACGAAACGTCTTTCTTGAAAACGACGTAACTGCGATATTTTTGTTTTGAATCTAAAATATACAAGTTGTCTTCAAAAAGGAAAAATTAATTAAAATTTAATGTAAGCTATATTAACTTTGTGTTGCATTTATTCAATGTATAGATCAAACCAAATATAAATCCATATGTTTACAGTACACACTGTCCACTGTCTCAAGCGCCCAGGTAACTACGTCATTAAATGCGCCATCAGTGAACAACATTCATCCTTGTGCCGCATGAAATGTACTTCATTTCAAACAAAATAAATACAATCAGCTGAGAAAAATGACCATTTTTTTAATAAGTTAAATTTTCGAGTCTTAGGACTTTAAACTTTTAAAAATGTTTTAAAAAAGCAGCCACTTAAGCCACAGAATTCGTTTATTCTTACAAACTTAAAAATTCTCTTAAAAAAACAAGGTTTTTTTTTTTAACTCTAAACATTTAGAAATTTGATATTCAGTATTTTGCCTTGCAACTTATTCGACTCCATATGCAAAATGTTTTATTTACACAAACTCAGATTAAAATATCTTTCTTTACGAGGTAGTCGCTGAAAAAGAACTTACAAAAAGTAAAAATATTAAAAATAATAAAATGTCTAAATTTCTTCATTGATTATCCTAAAATCATTGAATCGTCAGAGGTTTATAATCTGACTGAACTGAATGAATATCTTTTTCATCTCTCTCGGAGTAAAACAAGCGGTAGTTTTTGATGTATTTAAAAAAAAAAAATTTTATCCCATAAATGAACCGCTATTGCAGGAAAAAAGTGTATCGAGATTTAAAGAGCCTGGCATTTTGTTTTACTAGTTTGATAAAATCTTTTAGTTTAACCGATTTTTCCTATTTTAGGAGGAAAGCTTTCGAACACATTTTGTAAATAATTCCTTATAAAATTTCCTTAAAACTGAATGTCAGTTTTTATTTTTTAATTTCTTTTGGTAACCTAAGAAATTTTAAATCAAAAAGGGCTACTTAAAAAATATCAGATGTTTTTAGTGTACATTATGTCACCAACAAAATGATAAACTAATTTAATTTGGTATTTATTTTATTGATAATATTTTATTGTCCATGTTTACTAGTTTGATAAATTCATGTACATTTTACAACAGCTGCACTTGGCAATGTACTCTTGTACTCAGGTGTGACGTCATGACGAAAAACTAAAAAAAAACAACCTGCTCATAAGAGTGAAATTTTCATCTGGTTCCACAAGTAACAACTGGTATGAACACGTCATTTACTTAGACAAATAGTTAAAAAATAAAAAAGCAAATTAAGATCGTTTTCTTTTTTCCATATTCCTATCTATGACTGTTTTAATAAAACTTATTAAAAAAGGATATGGCCTATTTTTGACATTTTGGTAATAATGAATGACACTTGTTTTTTAAAGTAACTAAGTATAACATTCCTAGGTAAAACCTCTAAGTTTATTCAAACTGAAAATTATAAACCTACTTAATTTTAAATATATTTTACATATTTTTACTATTAATAAAACTAAAAGCGTAACTAATCCATGACCAGTGAGAAAATATAGCGATTTGTTGAACAGAACATCACAAAAATTATTTAAAAAATAGCTTTCTAGTTTAAAATTTCATATCGCTTACGAACAGTTAAAAATTTTAACTCAAAATATTTTCAATGGAATGTAAACTTATTTACATCACAAATAAGCAGCTTTAAATTAAAACTTTATTACGCAACTTGGGATAAAAAATTTTATTCTGAAAGGAAAAGCATATGCACAAATCTTGACAAAAATCCGATATTTTCTTTTTATTTTAAAGGACATTCAGAATTGTATTTTGATGTAAAAAAAAAAAAAAAAAAAAGAAAACATTGTTGATTACTTAATCATCCATATTATTTACCATTAAAAAATAAAAAAGCAGTTTCAATACTTCCTTCTATTAAAAAGAAAAAAAGCTTTTTATTTGGTTAAACAAAAATCTTTTAAAAGCACAAGTACTTCGGGTGACTTCAGAAAGTCTTAGCTTACTTAGTAGAGAAACTCTTAGTTGGGCATCATTAGGCGAGAGAAGACTGCTTAAAAAGCAAACAAGTATAACACTTTCTGAGGAAAAGAAAACTTTTTCTGACTAAACATTATATCAAATTCTTGTTGCCGGTCCAGTCAGAAAAAAACATTGAGGTTAGTTAATCAAAATAGGGTTATTTAGCTTAGTCTGGCACAAGGCCATAATAGTGAGGTACTCTATTGAAAATTGAACGTGAAATTTACTGTGGTTCTGCAGTCACCCGATGTGTATACTTATTTTATAACAAAAAAAAAAAAAGTTATGTAAATCCTTCCTTTTTTAAATCCAAACAAAAGTCAAAACAAAATCAAGACATTACTAAGTCTAAGTTTATTCATTTTCATTCATAGATTGAGCATCTTGAAAATTTTTCAAGATGCTCAATCTATCCATTCTTCGATTACCATTCAAACCAAACCTTTGCACAGATACAAGTGCTCAAATATTTTATTTATTTTTTTTACTCATTACTGAGTGTCACTTTGGTTTGAGTGCATCAAGTGTTTTGTTAGTGCATCAAGTGTTTTGTTGCGTTTATAGTACTACACAAACCAAAGTGAGGTGACCTAGGACACTTGCTTTTATCAGACTTGGACCCAGTTTGTATGAAAAGAAAATCATTTATATTTTTAAATAAAATAATTTTAGTAATATTCAACTTTTAGTAATGAAAAAAAAACCCTAAAAACTTAAGAACTAATTGAAAATGTTTATCAAATTAAATACGACTTAGCATTCATTGCTTAAAAATTACAAGTCCTGTTTTATCACTTATTAAATTTACATCTTTTCATGACAGAAAAGAGAACTTGGAAATGCATTTAAACGTTTCCTTTGTATTTGTAACAATATTTTTTGTAATAATAATAAAAGTGAGGACAACATTTACTGAACCATAAAACTGCATGAAAAAGAATTTCTAAAACCATTTTTGTGTCACAAGGATTAAAAATCCGATAGGGGGAAAATAAATATACTAAGAATTGAAGCTTTGTACACCACACATGTATGAAATACCAAAATAGTCGATTGAAAATTGCATAACTAAGGAATTTAAAATATTTTAAAATTTCCTTTTTACTACAAAAAGTGTGATATACTGAGGTTCAAGTGACAGCAAGTCTCCAGATATTTTCAGTCATGATTTGTGCAGTGTACCATAATTTAAGCAATGTCCATATTTCCCAATTTTATTTCAAGATGTGTATGAAAGTTATTGCCCCGAACCAAATTGGATTACTACATGGAGCAATTTTCATCAATGAATGTCCTACATTTAAACACGTGGGCCAGACTAAGACGCGTAACAAACACGTAAAGTCCACTTAAGTAGGTACATATGGTCATTAGCAGTGGATTGAACTAGAGTAAAAAAAAAAAATCATGTACCGATTTTTAATGTAGGTTGATGTCCCTTGCTTTAGAAGGGAAATGATTAGCAAGTGTTATTTCATCATCCTATTTTATCAAAGGATAGTTTAAGTTAAATATCCATACAAAATTAAGAATAAGAATAATAAGATCCTCATGTTATTTTGATGGAGAATAATAATAATAAAAAAAAAGAAAACTGGCAATACTTTTAAAATAATTATATTGATTGCGCATGAGATTCTCTAGATTAATTTTTAGGTTACAGTTAATTAAAAACACTGACTGAATCGTCAGGTTTTATATTCAATTTCGGTTCTTAAAGGAAAACCGAGGGCTAAAAAAAAAAAAAAAAAAAAGAAAATCACGCTAATAAAACAATTCCAGTGAAATTTGGTACAATCTTTCAAAGTCGTGATCTTAAAAAAGGAAGATCGTAACGTCACACAAATAAACAGCACTCTTTATTACAGTAATTCGCTAGTGTTTAACCAATACATAATATTGTAGATTTCAATATCCTTCCAGATTAATTTAAGGAGTGCTGCGTTAATATACAAGTAGCGTGTATTTTCGAATTTGCACACTAGTGTTTTAACGCAACAATGATGCGTCAATGAGGCAAACACGCAAACTTACAGATTATTAGGCTTTAAATTTAAAAGTTATTAAAGCAAAACAAAGTTAAATGCTTCTGAAGCGAAGTTCAAATCGTTTTTGAAAAAGCTGCTCGTAGCTAAAAAAAAAAAAAAAATGCTACCAATGTTTTTTTTTATCCATACTGGTTGCGATCGTAGTACTTAGTAAGAATAGGCATATGAAGTGATTGTTAGTACAGACGAACACGGACAGAATGAAGACGATCAAGTTCAAAAATGATAAATGAAAAATACAATAGGATAGCATATCGTAATGCGCAAAGTGGTCGAGGACAATTCTAAAGAAATAGGTGGCCATTAAAAGGGCCGTTGCTAGGAAATAAGTTTGTGAAAATATGAAGGCGACTTTTTTTTAACCCCCAAAACCATAAAGGGTTCTGCCTTGTCTCTTGAGGGCGTAGACTACATCCATGGCGGTAACAGTCTTCCTCTTGGCGTGCTGAGTGTATGTGACAGCATCACGGATAACATTCTCAAGGAAAACTTTTAGGACACCACGGGTCTCTTCATAGATGAGGCCAGAAATACGTTTCACACCACCTCTGGACGGATAGCTGGCTTGGTGATACCTTGGATATTGTCACGAAGCACCTTACGGTGGCGCTTAGCGCCACCCTTTTCCCAAGCCTTTTCCTCCTTTACCACGTCCAGACATCAAAAGCACACACAAGCAAGATAATGAGTGATGCGGACGTAGTAGAGAACGTACCACGTGAGAGGAAATAGCATTTACTAACCAATGATAGGACGAGCAATGTGAAATGCGTAGCGCGCGGGATTTTTCGAAATCAGCAGCAGCGGTTGCCATTATAAAATCTGTGCCATTAGTCCCGATAAACATTATCGTCTTTTTTTTTTTTTTTTTTTTGTGTCGAAGTAAATAATAGAATGGTTCGTACTAAGCAGACTGCTCGTAAATCCACCGGAGGAAAGACCCCTCGTAAGCAGCTAGCCACAAAAGCCGCTCGCAAGAGCGCTCCTGCTACAGGTGGAATGAAGAAGCCCCATCGTTACAGGCCCGGTACCGTGGCTCTTTGTGAGATCAGACGTTACCAAAAATCTACTGAGCTTCTTATCAGGAAGCTTCCATTCCAGCGACTGGTTCGTGAAATCGCCCAGGACCGATCTCCGTTTCCAGAGCTCTCTCGTGATGGCTTTACAAGAGGCCAGTGAGGCTTATTTGGTTGGTCTTTTCGAAGACACCAACTTGTACGCTATCCATGCTAAGGGGGTCACCATCATGCCCAAAGATATCCAGTTGGCTCCGCCGAATCCGTAGAGAAAGAGCCTAAATTCGGTGTTTTTCTACAAAACGACGGCTTTTTTCAGGGCCTCAAAATTCTTCGAAACGTCATTCTACCGATTTCATATTTTTTTAAAACTTGTCTAAATTTAATATTTTGATTTTTAGTTGAAAGTAATTTTTTTCTCGTCGTGTAGTGCCGCAGTAGATATAACGATGGCGAAGAATGAATTCGGACTATAGCAATAAGTTCCAATTAGTGATTCATTGTCCAGTGATATTTGTGTTGGTATATATTTGTCAATATTGCGAAGTCAATTATAGTTTGTCTGCCTCTCTGAGCCCGGTAAATTACTTTGCTGTAATTCTGGAATTTTTTTCTAAGCGAAGGTTATTTTACAACTACAAAATAAGAGCCTAAAGATGAATCGAAATGAAAGTTACAATCTTTATTGTTTAATTTGGGTTATCGGAGGGAATCTTTTTACATGGAATATTCATATTTACTTTTTATATCCTACGTCCTTCTATCGTGAGTTACGAAAGAAATCTGAGAAATGCTACACCTGAAACTTTACAATAGTTCATCTGACATTTTTTTTTAATACAGGATAACGGACGAATAGTTTGTACTAGTTCAATACTAAAATATTCATTTGATGGAATTTTTATTTTTATACTAGAGAAATGAAATCGATTTTAAAAACTTTAAGCTGCGTTATACTTACCTTAAACAAAAAATAATTGTTTCGAATGATTTTTAAAAAATTCTTTAAAGATATTCTGTATACGTGTTTTAACACGAAGAAAATTTTTTCATTAATTTTCAGGCCGTTCTTGTCATGTTATCGATTTTCATGGAGGTGCCTACAGGGTTTCCACTCTGGCAATGGTCAAAATTTACCCTAGCACCCGAAAGAGGCTCCAGCATCAAGCTCTGTATCTCATCACTTGTGATTGATCAGAAAATAGAAAAGTGCATTTTGAGGAACTTTTGAAAAGTGAACGCGCGAAAGTAGCAGCAGTTGAATCGGATAACCAGAACCTATATAAAATACTAACAATGAGAGTGAATTGTCAATATGATGTGATGGGGCTGGGGTATTTCTTACGCTGCTGGCCACAGCCCGAATGGTGATTTGGACGACGCGAATGGAGGAAGTCTTGCGAGGCAACCGTCTTTCTCATCAGGATCTGATCCGATTCTTTGAGCATCAGTTCAAGATGAAGATTAGAACTGATAGAAAACGCTTTCATTCGACAGTCTTTAGCGAAAGGTGGGTGACTGAGGCAAGCTTGGTTCGTGTGAACGGGGCTAGCCTTGATTTTCTCTTTTAGGTCAACCTACGTCGCATCGGGGTGGTTTCCTGTGAATCCCTCCCCTTGGTTAGGTTAGACAAGCTTTGTGTATCTAGTTAATGTGAGTAGGTGTTGTTCCTGGCCTGCATCTTTAGTTATGATCCAAGTTGAGATTCTCAACCTCCCCAGTTAGTTTTGGTCCCCCTTTTCATCTCGATTGGGTCAGCTTTCATATTTCCCATATCCGTATGTATATTTTCATATTTCCCACTCTCTTGGCGAGGGAGCCTCTTGATTTTGTCCAATGGGCAGAATACAGCGGCTTCTCCCTTTTGAGGGTTGGACGGGCCCTACTAACATCAGTTATGTTTAATTTACTTTATGTTGATATTTAGTTTGATTATCAGGTTCATGTTGGCGAGTTGAAGGCTCGTCTCCCCTCTCATATTTAATCATTCGTAGAATTGTATATATGTATTTTATTATCCTTAAATTTTAATATTATGGGGTGTGTTTTCTGTACGTCCCCTGAGAGGATGTGGTATGGTATGGAGGATTGATTATTGACGGACGAGTTTTTATATCGTGAATGCGTAAATTGTAAATGAATGGATCGTGAGTCGGATTAGCTAGGTATAAGATAGTGATGACCAGCCTCAACCCCTCCCCATTTTCGGCTTTGTGCCATAATTATGTATTTTTACATAATAAATATCGTGATTTATTTTAAACGTTCTTGATTCTGTTTTTGTTTTTTTTATCGGAATGATTACAAATTAATTTCTCAGATATTTACTTGATTCTTGAAAAACTCATTTTCCAATCAGCAACCGCAATATTTTTTATTGATGGTTAAAGTCTTTAACTTAAAGAGAATATTTCATCATTCTAAATTTATTAAGACAGTTTTTAAAAACAAAATCCTATATTGGTAAACCTTTTTGAAAGAATAAATATCAACTTAAAAAAAAAAAAAGAAATCGGAAAAAATGGGCATATCGTGACGAAAACCGGCTCCAAACGTAATGAAAACATAATTCATTGATTTTCGATGATAAAAACTGAGAGGAAGGATCAAAGTATTTTAATTTTTTTTTCCCCCCATTTTAGAAACTTCCGAATTTTGATTAAAAACATTTTTTTTTGCATCTTGTAACAGCAAATTTTAGCCTTTTTTGGAACATTTGGAAATTCTTGAAATCATCAAATTCAAATGTCGGATTTTAATGAAATTTTCATGACTTATTGAAAATTTTTATAGAATATCTTGGTAAAAATATTTCTTTTTTTTTTTTTTTTACAATACTTTCAGCTCCTTACACTTTTTTTAATGAAAACCTGAGAAGAATTTATAAGTCACCGAACTTTTTCTTCTCAAAATCGGACCTGTCTTATCGAAAAAATAAAAAAACGCAATAAAAGAAAAAAACTAATTTATTTACTCTTGTAGTGTAAGAAATAAACCAACATATTGATTCATGGAAATTTTTTTTAATTGAAGCGTAAAACCGTTTTTATTTCAAAGTACGTAAGAAAAATTAGAATTAGAATTTTCATAGAGAAATTATTTTTTATTTACTTTTGTGTTTGATGTGATTAGAAAAATGATATCTTACGTGCTGGTTATGTATTTCAGGCTGTCGTCTTTTCTCTAGTCAAAAAAATATATGCAAAAAAAATATTTGTAAAACGTAATTGCAAATCTACACTCAACTTCTGTGTTAATAAACGCGAAACTTCTCATTGCTTCGCTGGTCACACTACTTGATTATGTTCTAAAAATAAATATTCCGAGTCAAATCAGTATCGGATTAACCTAAATATTTGTAAAGCTGATTAAACAAAAAATTACAACAGAATAAAACAATTCATATTTAAACCGGTATAAACTACAATTAACATTTGGTATTAATGTTTGTATTGTCAGCAAATCAGGTTAAAAAACATTCAACCATTAAAAAAAAACTTTTTAAAATATGTATACAAAGTTTTTTGTGAATATTTAATAATTTCTGTGATTTTTCCATCGTAAAATTAATTAGCGAATTTCTCAATTTTCATTCAATGACAAATGAAAAACTATTCACCTATTAATTTAAATTTCCGTATAAATCGGTTCTATTGTATTTCACAAGCTTTATTCCTGCTCTTGACAATAAAACCAAAATTACCTCACCAATCGTACTATTTTTATTTTTTATAGGCATGGGTCCATAAATATAAAGAAATAATATGCACTTTTCACTATTAATTTTTAACTTTATGAATATTTCATGAAACTAAGCAGATTTTTTCTCCAAACTCGAAAATAATTAAATTTTGATAAAATCTACCGTTTTTGACGTTATCGACAATAAAAGTTCGGACTCAAGGCGTCAATAAGGGTTATCTGAACGTAAATATGACATCTTTTTTGTCCCTTTTAGACTAGAGACTAATTATAAATTATGACATCTTAAAAAAGTAGAAAGGAAAGGTTGGATACATCAGTAAAACCATTGTCAACATATTATATTTAAAAGGTGAATAGTTTTTGTCATTGAAAAACTGAGAAATGTGCTACTGATGGAAATTAAAGAAATTAAATATTCACAAAAACTTTGTATACATTTTTAAAGGTTTTTATTTTAATGGTTGAATGTTTTTTAAACTGATTTGTTGAGGAAGAATAATACCAACATTGAATTTGATACCAAATGTAATTGTAATTTTTAAATGTGAATTGCTTTATCTTGTAATTTTTTTTTTGTTTAATCAGCTTTACAAATATTTGTCAATTCGATAAACTGATTTGACTCGGAATATTTATTTTTAGAACATAATCAAGTGGTGTGACCACATTGTTAAATGCAGTGCATATAAAAGGAACGAGAAAAATAGTTTCCCGTTTATAAGACAGATGCGAGGCGATGTATTAGTTTTACTTTTAGCAAGGTTGTCTTGCTAGAACAATTACGACTGAGTTCGATCCTCACTGGGTGCCCCATACCTTCAGCCTTGTGCCAATTCTAAGCTATGCTTAGAAAATAAGGCAGAAGTTGAATGTAGAATTAGAATATTTACAATTTAATTAAGTTTAAAATATTTCGTATATTTTTTTTACTAGAGGAAAGACGACAGTCTGAAATTCATAACCAAGTGTTGGTTACCGTCTTAAAAAGTGCATTTTTAAGGGAATAAGACAATAGCTTCTCGTCTATAACTTGCTAAACACATGGCTATTTCTTTTCGTCTAAAACCAGGAAAAAAATTACATTATGCCATATCAAAAGTAAATTAAAAAAAAATTGCTCTATGAAAATTTTAATTTTCTTTATACTCGGAAAAAATAAAAACGGTTTTTTACACCTCAGTTAAAAAAAATTCCATGAATCAATATAAAATTGTTAGTATATTTTTCCTTACAATACAAGAACAAGAGTAAATTAATTAGTTTTAAGTTTTATTGCGTTTTCTATATTTTTGATTCCAAACATTTTATTTTCGGTAAGACTGGGTACGATTTTGAGAAGATTAAATTCTTTGAATTTCTCAAGTGTTCATAAAATTAAAGGACTGAAAGTATTGTTAAAAAAAATTACCAAAATATTGTAAAATAAAAATTTTCAAAAATAATTTAATTTGTGAATAAGTCCTGAAAATTTCATTAAAATCCGACATTTGAATAAGATTTTTACAATATAATTTCTAAATTAATGTCACCGCAAATAAAAAGGCTAAAATTTGCTGTTAAAAATAAAATAGTTTTTTTTTATCAACATTTCGAATGTTGTAAAAAAGGACAAAAAACTTAATTAAATTTAAATATTAAGAAAATACTTTGAGTTTGATCCTCTTTCTTCGTCGAAATCAATGATTGTTTTCTTTTTTTCATTACGTTAATTATAAATAGCTTTATTTTTTACAAATGAACTGCACAAATTCAAAATAACCGAGATTTAAATCAGGATTTTTTTAGGCTTAGTGTATTGATTTTCTGCAAACCATTGAAATATTTTCCACTTCCATGTATTGTAAGTAAACATTTGTTTTTTTTTACTACTTCTCTTGTTTGCAAATTATTTCTTTTCATTTTAAAAAAATACTTTTCATTCCTAAATCTTTCAATTAGATTTTAATGTTTCTAAGAATCATTTTCAAAAATATTTATTTGATGCTGACAAATCATGCTAAAAAAACACACGTTAGAATAGAATTCCAATCCAATGCCTAATCCTTGATTAACCCACTGAACTGCTACAACACCACAGTAACCATATGCCTTTCTTTAAGTGATTCTTAGGCTTTGTATCGAGTGAAAAAAATATAAACGTATTCTTTACGATCAACATTTCAGAATTAAACAAAATATTGATCAGCAACAAATAATTGCAGAAAAATAATTAGTTTACAAGAAATAAAATAGTTTTTTATGGACCACCATGATAAAGGGAATCAATTCAGTATTGACCTGTTGGCCGCTCATACCTCGCTCACCCAAATTGTTTTTCTCTCTCTCTATTTTTTTTATATCTATAATGAGTGATGCGGACGTAGTAGAGAACGTACCACGTGAGAGTAAATAGCGTTTACTAACCAATGGCAGAACGAGCAATGTGAAATGCGTAGCGCGCGGGATTTTTCGAAATCAGCAGCAGCGGTTGCTATTAATAAAATCTGTGCTATTAGTCCTGATTTTTTTTGTCGAAGTAAATAATAGGATCGCTCGTAATAAGCAGACTGCTCGTAAATCCACCGGAGGAAAAGCCACTCGTAAGCAGCTGGCCACAAAGGCCAATATTTATTGCATAAAAATACAATTATGTCACAAGGCCGAAAGAAGGGGAGGGGGTTGAGACTGGTCTTCACTTACTATCTTATACCTAGCTAATCCGATTCACGACCCATTCACTCATTACAATTTGCCCATTCACCATAAGGGCTCGTCCGTCACCAATCCATCCTCCATACACAAAGGCCGCTTGCAAGAGCTCTCCTGCTACAGGTGGAGTGAAGAAGCCTCATCGTCACAGCCCGGCACTGTGGCTCTTCGTGAGATCAGCTAGGGACCTCCACTTTTTTGGCATAAATTTTCGATACCTAAGGTTTAAAATTAAATTTTAAAAATGAAGAATCTTTCTTGAATATTTCATTTTAGCTTTAATTAAAAGTTTAATAATTAAATTTATTGTTTCCATTAAGTAAAATATTCTGGAGTATTTCAGATAGAAATTATATAGATTGGAATATCAAATTTAATTTTGATTTCTTAAAAATTTTCGGCCATTTTCTTAATTTTAAGAAATTTGTAAACAAAACAAGTTTTTCTATTTTAAAATTCATTCAAAGAATAAATATATTTCTGACACGTTATTTTAGTAAAATTAGAAAATTTAAAGTTAAATTAATCTGATTTGAAATAAATATTACTTAACATAAAAAAATAATATACAACCAATTATTAACGATTGGTCCTGTTCATCTTATCCAACGTTTGATGGACTGCTGATAGACGAAGCGATGACAGCTACTATGGATGACCCAATTGTCAAAATTCTAAGGAAACGCATATTTTTGGTTTTTAACTACCTAGTAATTTTTACAAATTAACATATTTTCCACAATTATTTAATATTTTATTGACTTTTATTTACCTTTCGAAGATGCAAAAATTTAAAATACTATACAATTTTCTTCAATTAATTTTATAATTTAATAACAAATGAAATACCATGGTTACTCAATTGAAGTATATACCACACTAACGTAAATACAGTAAAACCTGTCAAACTTACCAAAGTTGGGACCACAAAAAAGTTGGTAAGTTTGACAGTATTGGTAAGTTTGACAGAGAAAAATTTTTTTTTAGAAAAATTCACCTAATAACCCCTAGACACGCTTAAAATCCAAATCAAATAAAGTTTTCTGTACTCAGACAACTTTTTCTTTCTTAATACTTGCTTTCTTCTTGATTAATGATTTATATAAACTATAGTCATCCGGTGTCATTTCACGCTGTGAAATGTATAATAAAAGTTCTTCTATAACTTCTAAAGACTTTTTGTGTTATTATAGGTGTTTTAGTTTCTTTAATCTCTTCTTCTGACTCATTACTCCCAATATTGTCGATATTTTTCGAGTTTTCTATCTCATAAACTTCCTCTTCAATTTCATCGTTTTCGGTGTACTCTATTGAATTGAAGCCCTTTAAATCTAACCCATCTAATATTTTCCCTTTTTCGATAAACCTTGCGTAATTTGAGTAGTCTTCGAGGTGTTCTTCGTCGATATTGACATTAAAATCGGTGTCAGTATTTTTTTCTCCCTTGAGGTGTTTAAAACAATTCTTTATCACTTTTTTACTCACTTTTTCCCATGCCATATCCGTAAAAGTGATCACATCAGCAAGATTTATTTTTTATAGCTCTCATAAACACTATCATCACCTTCAATCATTTCCAGGATTTTATCAAATTTAATTCGATTGAAATGGCTTTTGAAGGACTTAATAATTCCTATATCCATAGGTTGTAAGTCACCAGTACTATTTCTTGGGAGAAAACAAGCTCAATATTAGAATAATTTTTTAGAGATTTATGAGCTGGACAATTGTCAAGCAAAAAGTACAACTTTTCTGTTGAAACGAACAAGATCTTGATTCCATTGATCTAGCCAATCAGAAAAAATAGTAGACGTCATCCACGCTCTTTTTGAACAAACATAATTTACTAAGTTTATCCCTGTAAAATTTTTAAAACATCTTGGTTTCTTAGTTTTACCGATCAGCATCGGCTTATGTTTGATGGATCCTGTCATATTCGAACAGAGCATTATGGAAACTCTATCTTTAAAATTTTTATATCCTCTTCGTGCTGTTTGGCAAACTGATTTAGATGGAATCAATTTATAAAATAACCCGGTTTCATCCATATTAAAGAAATTTTCCTCACCATAGATGCGGATTTTTTCGTCAATTTGGCTAAGAAATTCATCGTGGTTTTTTGGTTCCTCACAGTATGTTTCTCCATGTAGAGGTTTGAGAGACAGTTTGTGTCTTTTTTTAAAGCTCTGGAGCCAACCATTTGAGGCTTTAAAATCTTCTATTCCATTATCTTGTGCAATCTTCTTTGATTGTGTGATTATTGTAAAATCATCAATAAAAACCCCTTTTGAGTTTATTCGCGAAATATAACTTGATAAAGCGTCATCAATAATTTTATATTTTACGGGCCTGTTCGATTTATTTTTTGGCAATGTATGACTCTCACTTTTGATTTTACTCTTAGAATTTATATAATTTTGGACAGATCTTCCGTCAATCTTAACTTTGAACTTTTTAGAGAAAAACAGGGCGATTTTTAGCCGCCTTTTTCCCCGGATGTTTGTTTTTATAGTCCACTATCTCTGCTTTTTGTTCAATTGTCAGTATAGTTGGCTTTTTTTCGATCATAAGTTGCTTTTTTGAAGAATGGCATGATTTTTTTTTCCAAAAAATTTTGCGTAAGTTTGACAAATGGTATGTCTGACAGGTTGTTTTTAGTAAATCCAACAAGGCCCTCAAAATTCAAGTAAGTTTGACAGAACGTAACTTTGAGGGTGCGTAAGTTTGACAGGTTTCACTGTACATAAAATAAAAATATTTAGCGAAATAGTAATTGAAAAAAGTAAAACTTAGTTTAAGCTTTAAACTTTTAAAGCTGGATAGAAATTTTGAAAACCTGTTGAAACGTAACTGAAGCAACATAATAAAGGGACAAAACTTTTAGATCATAATAATGGCAATTTCAGTCTACCATACATGAAAATAATGAACGTATCAAGTAAAAAAATAGAAAATAAAAATATTTTTAAAATAGAATAGCACAACTAAGTTGATTAATCTTTTCAATTTTGGATTTGTAAATTTTGTTTCCACTTAATTACTATATCACATCCAGTAAATAGCCCAATACAGAATTTTACACGATTTTAAACTATTATAAATTATTATAATTAAAAATTCTTGTAAAACTTAATTATTAATTAGGAAAATTTTATTTCTTCAGACAATATTGACCTTAATATTACTTGTTTACAAAAGTAATTAAAAGTTTTTCTAATTAAGTAATGTCATAGTTTTATTGGATTCATTATTTTTCAATTCAGAGCAGATTTTCAAGTTAGATAGCTCAAATTTGAAAAAAAAAAGCAGATGATTTACAATCTCCAAAGTCTCCTACTTTTAATAAAAAAAATTTCAGGAACTAGAAAGGGTTCGTGCGAAATTTCATGAACCCTTGTGCCATAATTGTATTTATATACCAATAAATATCGAGAACTTTTGTTCCCTCATCATACACAGCGTGTTTGGCCAATTCTCCGGGCAGAAGGAGACGGACAGCAGTCCGCGCTTCGCCGCTACGAATAGTCGATCGTTTGTTGTAATGGGCCAGGCTCAAAGGCGATGCTCTCAAACAAAGAAATAAAACTGTTCACGATGGGAACGGCTTTGTTTGCGAGTAATTCCAAAGTCTACATGAATCTGCTTTAGCTTTACCGGCCTTAGTGCCTTTATTCCTTTTCGATGTTAACATTTTAATTTTTATTTTGGATGTCACTCGCATTTCACCTTTCCGACAACAAATGAATTTTATGTAAATTATTTATTCCTTAAAAATGAATACTGGCGGAAGAGAACAGAGCATTTCAACCTTGACCTTTCGATTGTGTTCCCTACACGCTGGTAATTTCGTTTTAGAGACGAGCTAATTACCTTTTAGTTTATTGGTATTACGAACCTAGTCGTAATATACCTCTAAGCATTTTTAAACCTTACTTTTTGCGTAGCAAATCTCAAGCATTTTAGCGAAACCATTTCTGTTGTTAGTCTCCCTTAGCATAACACAGCGACTTCTCGCCGAATTCCTGGTCGGCGCCTAAACGATCGGTACGCAGGATCCTGGCCTTCGTGGCCAGGACGCCGACCCCGGGCTGCGTATTAAGTTACGCTCCCATGTTTTTTTTGTCTGCCAACTGGATGCGAGTTGGGCCTACAGTTTTTTCTCTCTTTACTTCGCCTCTTTACTTCTGGCTTCTTGCGCATGTTCGACTCTCGGCATTCCGTCCCTACTGCCTGCCCGCACGTCGTCCATAACCTTTCCCGTACACTACGTTTGTAATTATTACGGAAGGTTTCGATATCGGACTCGACCAGCAGACACCAGCACCGGATATTCGATATGCCCAACAACATCGCAACGCCAGCTCCTCTTTCCTTCCCAACACGTCCAGTTGGAAACCAGACCAGCAGACCATCTGCGACAACCAACCAACCTTCCCCGTATACTATCTGTTGTAATTACTACGGGAGGTAGTAATTACAACAATTACACTGACCTCGACCAGCAATGCTTGCACTGCAACGTCCAACCGTCGACACGACCACCATTACCATGATTGGCAGACCAATATGCCCCTGTCTATTCTTTATATAATAAACTTAGCATTAATCATACATCATCTCGTTCTGTTGTCCATTTTGTTTCACCTTGTCAGATCTCACGTCTTTAATACATAAAACGTCAGCGGGCCTCTTGTGACGTCATCGCTTACGATACGGGGGGGGGGGAGATCGGGCCGCGCCCGCCTCCAGGGGGTCCGCTACACTGGAAACATTGTTTGGCGTAATGTTAAATTGAATTCCATTTAGTAATAAAATTTAATTTGCATCTTAAGTTAAAAACTTAAAATGCATGAATTTTTACAAATATTTATTTGTTCTTTTCAAAATCACTTCAGTTTTCATTGTTGTTTCGAATTTAATGCCAGCACGTATCTTTTGTAGAATTCCTTTCATCAGCATATCCTGTACACTTTTTTTTTGATAGATTTTATTTTATTCGATAATTTTCTTCTACTTAGAAAAAAAAATTACATCAATATATTTCTTGCATTTTTTTTTTAATTTTTATTTGACGCGTTTTAAATGTCGAGTGAAACTGACATTTATGTCTTGGCTCATAACGTATTTAAAGGGCCAAATTCAAGTAGAAGTTAACTTTTAATAGTCTAATAGTTTTTTATGCTTACAAATTAATCACATTTCTTTTTGAAAAGTGATTTTTTTTTTTTACCCAAGTAGATTTTGTAAGTTTAAAGGGAGGTAATTCGTGTCGAAACCATCCCTTTGCAATCAGATTTTTATTTCGGCTTATACAATCACTCAGTGTTGTTGATACGAGCAACACTTAGATGAGAAGCGTGGCTTATGATGACGCCACTTGAGAAACTAAAGTTAATGACACAGTAAGTCTGATTATTCATCAGAAATGATTTTTTCATATAATTAGATAAGGATAAGCTAAGCAGCTTCCATTGCACACTGGGAAAAAGTGCTCTGCTCACTATCCACCTGAGATTTGAGTTTGACACAGTTCTAGGGGTTTTTATAAGCTGTTAAGAGACACAAAAAAATGTTTACCTAGTTATTCAGCCATCAGAAGACTAACCTTATCAACTTTTACTTATGTAACATTTTTCTACAATTATTTAAAATTTTTCTTATTTTCTACACAAAAATGCCGACTTTACTACTACAGCATAATTATGAAAGAGCAAATTAAAACCATGTAAAGAAAATCGTTTTCAAATAATTTTACACAAAATCAACGAATTTTTTTAGTTTTTACATTCAAGCGTACACCAACCAACAAAATGAAAACGAAAGAATTTTCCTTTAGAAAATAAAGTTTTATTCGAAGTACGTAAGAATCGAAGCTTGATTTTTTTTTTTTTTTGTAATAAAAGATATTTTACGTCTATAGTAACTTTATGGAATAATCATTAAAAAATAAAAACGGATTTATAACTTAATACAACAGGTATTTGTGTTTTGTAGTTGGTTGCTTAAAAAAAAATATTAACCAAATACCGGACCTGAAATTTAAACTAAAAAACATTTATCACCATAATTCGTATGTAGTTAAGAATCATTCTTAATAAACTTAGTGGACCTGAAAAGGATCGTGTTCGAATGACAGTGAAGTAAATAAATTCAATTTACTTTGCGGCCTTCTGAGTCTTCTTGGACAGAAGAACAGTCTGGATATTGAGGACACAACCCTGAGCAATGGTGACTCCTGACAACAGCTTGTTCAATTCTTCATTACGGATGGCCAGTTGCAAGTGACGGGGGACGATTCTGGATTTCTTGTTGTCTCTGGCAGCATTTCCTGCCAACTCGAGAACCTCAGCGGCCTATATATTCCATAACGGCTGCTAAGTAGACTGGAGCACCGGCACCGATTCTCTGGGCATAGTTTCCTTTCCTTTACGCAGGAGACGATGGATACGACAGACAGTGAACTGAAGTCCAGCATGGGATGAGCGTGTCTTGCTCTTTCCTTTAACTTAGTCTCCTTTACCACGGCGGTATTTACTTAACTCCCACGGGGTCAAGATGTGACACAAGGTCGTTTTTCGTGGGAAACCCGAGCGTTTCCGCATAGGGTCACTGGTCAAAGCTTAGTCAAGTTCTGGTCCAAGTTAGTCTTAGCTTGTCCTGATATGGTCCAAACTAGACTTTGCATGGTCGCAACCCAGCCCGAAGATCGATCGATCGATCATTCATTCATTCATTCATTCATTCATTCATTTCATTCATTCATTCATTCATTCAACCCTATTCAACTGCTACTGATGACATTTTACGCGCGTTCATTTTTAAAACTTCCTCAAAATGCGCTTCTTTTCTATTTTTGACCAATCAGAAGCGAGGAGATGCAGAGCCGAACATAAGGTAAGTTTTTTTGTTTTGTTTTGTATGCTGGAGCCTCTCTGTTTGATATAAAACGCAAACGGCACGACAAATGTAAAATTTCTCGAGAAAATGCCTGAATCAGCCAGTGCGAAAGGTGCTAAGAAGGCCGGCAAAGCCAAAGCTGCTCGTTCCAGCGATGGTAAGAAAAAGAGGAAGAAGAGAAAGGAAAGCTATTCCATCTACATTTACAAAGTAATGAAGCAAGTTCATCCGGACACTGGAATTTCTAGCAAAGCCATGTCTATCATGAACAGTTTTGTGAACGATCTTTTTGAGAGAATCGCCTCTGAATCTAGCCGTCTGGCTCATTACAACAAACGATCGACCATTAGTAGCCGTGAGGTGCAGACTGCTGTCCGTCTCCTTCTGCCCGGAGAATTGGCCAAACACGCTGTGTCTGAGGGAACTAAAGCAGTCACCAAATACACCAGCACAAAGTAAATATTAAAAAAATAACCATAAAAACGGTCCTTTTCAGGACCAAACACTTTTTACGTTTGTCTCTTCCGATTGATTATTTATATGCTGAAAGGATTTTTGTATGTTTTTTTTTTTTTTTAAAAAAAAAAAAAAAAAAAAAAAAAAATAGGATTTTTTTCAATTGAAAACAAAGGTTTTTGTTTTCAATTGAAAAACATTTTATTTTTCTAAATTGTTTTATTTTGAAATCTTACATTTATAAAATTTTGTAAATGTAGTTTTCTTCTGGTTCTTCATTAATTATCAATATTCAGATTTTGTACAAAATTAACTTATTTTCGGAGTTCAGGTGTCATTTTGAAAATAAATACATACCAACGAAATTAGTCATTTTAACATTTCGTAAAAATAATTTCTATTTGAACTTTTCCTCGCCTGTAATAAAACTTTATTTTAATGACTAATCTCGATTATTGAAACTTATGGAAATGATTTGAAATCGATATTCATTTCAAAAGCTGATTCAATTCAGCTTTTGAAATTTTCAGACAATCTTTTTAGCTTAGTCTATTTTTGAAATCTGAATATTAGACTAAAAAACTACTTAAAATCTTAAATTTTTATAGGAATTGAAAGTAAAAGAACATTTTTCCAAATTTCGGCAACTCAAAAGGGAAACTTAAAAACATTTTTATGACAAGAACTAAAAATTATAGAAAAAAATCTCAATTTATTAACATCTGATTAATTGGATGTAATTTGGCTTATTTAATGTTTTTTTTTTTATTTTCTTCATGACTTGCGCCGGAGCACAAATGTCACTTTCAAAATAAAATAGTTGCTAACAGCTAACAAAATGAGAATTTCAGCATCTCGAAAAAATTGATTTTTATTTTTTAGTCTTATTATTTTTATTTAGTTGAACATTTCCCCGCCTATTCATTGCATATCACTTTCAGCGAGTTTACAAAAGAGAAAAAACAATATTGCCCAGCTTTTTATAATAAAGTTATTTTAATTCGCGTAACATCACATAAATTTCAAGAAGCTTTTTTACTTCGGAATTTGTTTAATTTTAGAAACCATTATAACAAGGCAGGGCATTTTCGTCAGAAAATATGGTTGGGATTGGAATGATTTTAAAATATTTTGCCTTAATTTACGAACGTCTTGAAAGTAAAAAAAAAAAAAAAAAAATTTCGGCAAATCGATAACATTTGGAAACATTAAAAGATATTAAAAATGAAATTTTGCGGGGGGATAGAAACTAGAAAAACTTCACTTTTTTACATCTGAATAATTGGACGTAATTTGGTTTTGTTTTATTGAATAAATTCAAAAAAAAAAAAATATTTATTAATTATTCGGGGTGTAAGTGTGAATTTAAATGAAACAAAAAATTTACTCACGAAATAACGTCATTTTAGTCAGCATCTCGTAAAAATCAATTTATTTGAAAAACATTCCCCCCCGCAATAATTATCAATACAAAAAATAACTAGTTTTGCAATGGAGCTTCCTTTATTTCTTAAATGTTTGATCACGCAAGATACAAAATAAAAAAAGGTACCATACTTGCGGGAGTTCATGAATTGACAGGAATTTTCTATAAAAATGTTTTTAGTTGAGGTACTATCAGTGTTTGACGATTTTTTTGTCACATCTTTAAAATTAGAATTCAATCTTAAAAAATATATTCATTTTGAAAGTTAAAAACATTAAAAATTATAGAAAAATATTTTTTCAAATAAAACTACTTACAATTCACATAAAATGACTAAAATAAGAAATTTGTAGCTAGGTATCTAATTCGAATAACAAAGAATAATGAAAATCTGGTGCGCTAAAATTGAAAGCTACAGGGTTTCAATTTGTAACCGAGTTTGGATTTTTTCGATCCCGCATGAAATGAAACTTTACAAAAAACTGATATGAACGATTAAATAATTCGTAAATTGGATTAATATTTTGAAATCCTTCCATAGCTCAACCACCAAGAAAAAGACGCAAGATAATATAGCTTATAAAGTTTTAAAGCAATAATATACTAATATAAAACACAACCTATGCAGTGTAGAAGATAGACGCTTACGAGGGGCCTTTCCTCCGGTGGATTTACGAGCAGTCTGCTTAGTACGAGCCATTAAAAAGACGGATAATTTCTTTATTATACCAATGACGAGGATTTTTATAATGGCCGCCGCTGATGATGATTTCGTAAAACCCGCGCGCTATACTCTTAACATTGCTCGTCCTGTCATTGGTCAGTAAATGCTGTTTCCTATCACGTGGTACGTTTTTGCTACCACGTTCGCATCAATGCGTTTGTTTTGGAATGGGTGGCTTTAAAGGAAAATTATTCTATCGAACTACGATGAAGAAAGTAACAGATACGTAAAAAATACATCACAACCATTATTTTTATCGTAGTCTTAGCGATAGTTTTTTCTTTATTTAAACCACACAAAACATTTTCTGCCAGTCCCTTTTTTTTATGCATTTTGTTTTCTGGATGTGTATTTTTCTAATGTTGTGCCACAATTACTGTATTTTCGTGCAATAAATCAAGTTGCAAGACGATTTTTTTTCACTATTGCTAGATAACAGGCGTCTTTATTAACTAAATTTAATTAGTATGTCATACGTACACGTACTTATCCATATTCATAAAAACGAAGCAACTAAAAAAGCTTTTGAAATTAAATGTTTTATTGAGTTTTGCAGGTTACGATTCAGAGCTGATTTTAAGGTAGGGGGGTTCTAAAAACAAAACTAAAAAAAAGAAAACATTTACTATCCTCGAAGCCTTGTGCTATGTACACTTTTGAATTTCTAGTTTTCATAAAATTAGTGGGGGGGATAATATATAAAAAAAAATTATCATGATTTAAAAAATAATTTCCATTATTCATGAATAGTTTCTGAAAGTTGCATTAAGATCCGACAATTATTTTTTATTTTTGCAAGATTTTCAAAATTAATGTCATTAAAAAAAAAGTACTAAAATAAAATTTTCTGTTATTTACTAGGGCATCCGCTGATGAAGAGAAAAGTTTTTTTTTAATGAAAAGTTAGAATGTTCTAAAAAAAAAAAAAAAAAAAAAAATTAATTAAAAATTACTGTTCTTTTCTCTTAAGTACAGTGTAACCCGGATACAAGAGTTGTCGGGACCGGAGAAGAAGTCTCTTATATCCGGGTTTGGTCTAATTTATATACATTGACACAGGCTCTCTCTAATTTGGGACCATAGAAAATCTCATATCCGGGTTACATTGTTGTAATAAACATTTTGATAAAATTGTTTTCGTCAATTTTAAGACCGTTTTTATTATGCTATGCCATTATGCTCATTTTCCAGCAATGTCATAGTGGTGCTTATTTGTTTTTTTTGTTCGAGTTATCTGAGAATGTTTGCAGCAGATACTCGAATTTAGTGACGATTTTTTTTTTTTTACATCCAATAGAATTCACTTGCGAGTGAGAAAAAAGTACTAAATGACCTTAGCGAAGAAGATGTCAGTTCAACACCTTCCCCTCCAATTTTTTTTCTGGAAGAAAGTCATTGTTTAGCAAGAACATGCCATTCCCTTTTTAAACAATGTAACCAACATTTACTGGTTTTGTATTTCAAGCAGTGTCTGCTGGCCTATTCAATTTGTTATAAACGGGGAAACTTTTACATTCCTTCTATGAATGAGCTGATTTAACAATGTGGTCACACCACTTGATTATGTTCTGAAAAGAATAATCAAATAGGTTTACCGTTAGGATCGAATTCAGAGAATTACACATTAACTATTTTTAAAGTTGATTAAACTAATAACTAAACGCTCAACTTCCACTGATACAAACTACAATTTGATATCAGTTGGCATTCTCCCTGTTCATTCAACCATAAAACCCCTTTTTTTAATGTATACAAAATTTGAAGATTTCGGTGACCCGAGAAAAAAATTTGAACAATTTTATTTTTAGTGCTCACTTTTCAGTGACAAAAATAATTATTCACCTTTTTTAAATTTTTTTTTTTTTTTTACTGAATGATTTTTCTTTCATCATTTACTGATGTGGCTACACTTTGCCTTTCTACTTTAAGCTGTCATACTTTAAATGCGACCAAGATATATAACCTTCAGTGCAGAGGGGGGAAAAATCTTTGACCCTTGCAAACTAAGATGTCTTATGTCAAACAAAAGATTAGTGGCAAAGTAGTAAAATCTAACCGAACGTTTTATATTGAATTTTAGAAATTTTGGCTTTAGTTATTCATATTTTCTGATAAATGCCGTGTAAAGATACGTACATTGAAAAAAGTTTTTAAAATATTGGTGTCTGAGGATGCTTGAAGCTTTTCCATTTAATTAATAGTTTTCACTTAATATCATAGGCTGGAAAATACACTTGAAACTTGTATTAAATTAATTACAGTTAGTATTTTTTCGCCTGGTGGAAAACATGGTTTTGAAAATCCTTGCAAAAATCAAATAATTGTCGGATTTTAATGAAACTTTTAGGACTTACACGAATAAATTTTTAAAACAATGCAAAAATTCATCGAAGAAAAAAAAAGTTCAAGAGCAGTGTCTCCGTAATATATTTTCTAAAAGCAATTTAAACAAATTGCGGATTCAAATTCTGGTGTTCTGCTTTTAACTCAGGTGGAAATTTTTGTAAAAAAATTTTTTAAAGATTTCATTAAAAATAAAATCCGATAGGTATTTTATTTTTGCAAGAATTTTCAGTGTTTGTAGCGTCCAAATTCATTTTTTAGCTTATGCTATTTCGAACGTAATTTAATTTAATAAAATACTTGGCTCTTTTCCCTCAATATCATGGTTTTTCAAGTTTGCGGCATCTTTCATTAGCTATGACTTCCGTTAGAACATTTTCGAGGTATATAAATGTATGCATACATGTAACAGAGAAAAATAATCGTAGAGAATAAGTGGCCCTAAAAAGGGCCGTTGTTAAAGATGTTACGTTAGTAAACTGGAACAGATTGTTTAACCTCCGAAACCGTAAAGTGTTCTGCCTTGTCTCTTGAGGGCATAGACAACATCCATGGCGGTGACAGTCTTCCTCTTGGCGTGCTCGGTGTAGGTGACGGCATCACGAATGACATTTTCAAGGAAAACTTTCAGGACACCACGGGTCTCTTCATAGATGAGGCCAGAGATACGTTTCACACCACCTCTGCGGGCAAGACGACGGATAGCTGGCTTAGTGATACCTTGGATGTTATCACGCAGCACTTTGCGATGACGCTTTGCGCCTCCTTTTCCCAAGCCTTTTCCTCCCTTTCCACGTCCTGACATTTTTCTAGTATTAAAAACTACTGTTTCTGGCTGATTTCAGTTGAATATATACAAGCTAACTTAATGATCGATGCGGACGTAGTAGAGAGCATACCACCTGACTATCATCAACCAATGAAGTTACAGCGCAAATATTTGAAATGTCTGGGCGCGCACTTTAGGAAAAAAAAAACGATGAATGATCAGCAGCAGCTGCTCCAATTAATTATAAAACCGGTTACTTTTAAGGCGGCTCTGAAAAGAAGTGTCGAAGTAAGTAATAGAATGGCTCGTACTAAGCAGACTGCTCGTAAATCCACCGGAGGAAAGGCTCCTCGTAAGCAGCTAGCCACAAAGGCCGCTCGCAAAAGCGCTCCTGCTACTGGTGGAGTGAAGAAGCCCCATCGTTACAGGCCCGGCACTGTGGCTCTTCGTGAGATCAGACGTTACCAAAAATCTACCGAGCTTCTCATCAGGAAGCTTCCATTCCAACGTCTGGTTCGTGAAATCGCCCAGGACTTCAAGACCGATCTCCGTTTCCAGAGCTCTGCCGTGATGGCTTTGCAAGAGGCCAGTGAGGCTTATTTGGTTGGTCTTTTCGAAGACACCAACTTGTGTGCCATCCACGCTAAGCGAGTCACCATTATGCCCAAGGATATCCAGCTTGCTCGCCGTATCCGAGGAGAAAGAGCCTAAATTGGCTTCTCATTGTTTCAAATGAAACTTTTAAACGGCCCTTTTAAGGGCCTCTAAAATCTCCGAAAACTTTTTCTCATTCATTGTTGTATGCGTTAACGGTTAGCTTTTTTCCATTGTGTCCTGTTAATAATCTCCTTCACCATTTGGTGTTATTACTCGTATATAAATTACGCGGCAAAATTCCTATTCATATGATGACTGCGTGTTTTTTGCCTTTTATTTGCTACTTTCAAACCGAAACAACCAATACTGCAGTAAATACACGGAATGATTTACGCCTTTTTTCAAAATTAAGTTATTAAAATCACTACTTCGGCCTATATTTTTTTTTTTTAACGAAGAAAAATGCAATTATCAATGGACACTTGTAGAACGAGTCTACGTGATTGTTAATACAAATGTTCACACCATTCTACAGACAATCCCCTGCTGAGCACACTACTATTGTACCCCTACGCATGCCAAATTGGCTAGGTACCACCAAAAAATGCATCCGCTTTTTTTTATTTTTTTTTTTTGTTTGGTTGTCTCTAAAAAATTAAAGCAAATACATTTTTAAAAGTTAGTAAAACATCTGGGAATTATCCGATTTAATCGAATTTTTCAGTACTTGATGAAACTGAACTGGAAATTACAAAAATCGAAAAATATAAAATGGAATTTTTTAGTGTGAACTTTTTTAGAAAGGATTTCAATTTATTTCTTTTAACTATTGTCGCATATTTTTGGGGGGTGGATCTTCAAAAAGGATAGTTTTAAACTAAAAAGATGAAATTAGTTTCAATTTGACATGACAGGCTACCTTTTTAAATGTTATTTTCATTGTTTTAAGTACGAATTACTTTTACAAACTTTCATTTATTAATTTCCTTTGAAACTTCTATAGGGTAAATAATGGATTTTTAAATTTAATACATTTTTCACCTATAATGTCGATTCGTTGAGTAAGCATGCCAAAAAAAATTTACATTCGGAAATTTTCTTTTAATACGGATTATTACTAGGCTAATTCAAGTATAAAACCAAAATTTAATTTATTTTAAAGTTAAATTTTCTAAAGCATTTTTTCTTACCAAGTTCTAATTACTTTTCGAGAGGTTGCCGTAAAGCGACCTTAACAAGCTCTAATCTAAAAACTATTGCTAATGAACTTGATTCTTACTGTAAAATCCTGACCTTGTGCCAAACTAATAGAAGCGGTGATGAGAAAAGGTAAAAAGAAAGGGTTACTAATCATGATTTAGGTACAATCTTACCCTAAGTAGAAAAAGGCTATAGTATTTTTTCTTCGTACTTGAGGGCTTTGTTTCAAACTCATCTTCATAAGACATTATTAAGAGCTTAATGAAAGTTGAATTAAATTCCACGAAGGGGATATCTGACTTGTACGTACGTATGTCTAAGCTAGTGCACATGTGAGTATATTAATTTTGGAAAACAATAGGTCCACTCAATGAGGGTCGAATTCACAAGTAAATTCGTTTTCAAAGTGTGCTCTTGAAATAGATTAATCTTTTTTTTTTTTTTATCTCATCTCATGAAAACATTTTTAAAAATTGATTGTTTTTGTTTTGTTTCTGGATAAGTGAGATTGTTATTTTCATCCTCAAAAGAGCAACGATTTTAAAATAATTGATCAGCTATTTACCTATTATCTTGAAGTATCTTTTACATTTCAACCGCTCAAAGGCGATATTTGTTCAGTCACAGTGGGAAAAAAAATGGTGATTTAGATAAACACTCAAGAAGTTCAGGAATAAATGATAGGCAGATGGTTAATGTGCAGAAAAAAACACACATTTAGGAAAGATACGCTTATCATCTACATCAAGAATAATTTTTTTTACCAATTATATTATGCTTGATATTTCAATATAAACCAAGATGAGGCCTACTGATATCTAGGAATTTTAAGAGGCAAATGGAATAAAATATGTAGCAAAGAAAAATTTATAAGGGATCTCTACAGAAGAATAAAACTAGCTAAATATTGAACTTTATATTGTTAAAAAAAAATGGTGGTAAGCTCTTTAATGCAATTTGAGTTGACATACGAATCAATAAATGCCACATCTAAAATTGGATGCTAAAACTTGTTAACAGTAAAGAAAAAAAACTTTACTCAATTTATGAAGAAAACAAATTCTTAAAAAGAAATCCACTTCATTATGAAGAAAATAGAAAAGTACTCAACCAACAAATGCAGATGGAATCTTAAAGGATGTTTTGTCTGCGTATTAAGACGAAGATCATTGATAGTAGTAGCACACCAAAGCCGTTATTTAAAGCGGGAAGTGTCTCACAAACTGACAAGAAAATATGCCTTATTCATAACTGATTTAAAAAGATCTATCTAGGAGGTGGTATTGGAATTATACAAACGAGGGGGAAGCAACTCTTGCTTTCTAACATTATTACTAAACATCTCCCACCTTTTCGAAATAAAAATGACATTTTAAATTTTTTTAAATTACCTACCTTACTAGTAAAATTCATTTTATCAACTCCTACATAGTCCTCCAAAATTACTAGGTTTATGTATTTTCCTACCTAAAGTTGTTTTAACTAACATACTTTTATTGTCCATTTGTTGATACTTGTTTTCCTCATTTGTTTGAGTTTGATGTATCCCTCTTTTTATTTTAATTTTAAAGTATTTTATATTTCTTTGAATTTGCCCTTTTCAGGTCTCTATTTTATGTCCTGTTATTTTCGTCTGCTGAAGCAACAATTCCAGTATCTAGTCATCCTTCCTTATTCTTCTTACTGGAGCACAATGTCTTCTGTTATAGTTAATTTATAACGCTTCCTGGTTCTTACCTTATAGAATCAGTTTCTTCCCCTTACATGATTTAAATTAGATCATTTCAGCTCAATTTTTTCCGAATGACATGGTAATATAGTTTGTTTGTTTTTTTTGTTTTTTTCGCCATTAAAAATTGTGCTGGTTTGTAGCAGAAATTAGTGTACAACCAATATACAGCAATGAATACATCTTGTTTTAATATTCTCTTGGCTATTTTAACTGCTGATTCTGCCTCTCATAACATATGGGAAATGTGGACAACTTATGTGGTAAAGATTTTATCACATAACAAGTAGTTCATATTATGAATTTTATGGTAAAATCCATATTATTCTGCAAATTGCTTACAAGTGTCACTTTTATATTGTCCACCATTATTGCTGACCACTGTATTAGGAATACCATATTTGCTGAATACATTTTTCATTTTGTTAATTTTATTATGTCTTAACTGATTTATGTAAATCATTTTGTCTATATTTCTGAGATGAGATATTGTAATTATTTACAATGTTGTTCTCATCTTTATTGTCATATTCACAATGCTTCACCTGAAGAAGTCTGGAGCTTACAAGGGTCGAAACATTGTGAATGTGACAAAAAAGATGAGGACAATCATCCAAACAATATAAATTGTGTAAATGGAAAAAATAATTAATATTTTCCTTCATGTTTCAATATATCCATTCCTTTTTCCTGCCATAGTCAATCTGGTATTGATGCAGATTTAAGTTTTTCATTCCCATTTAGCTGGACTATGTACATTACAAAATGAGCATGTCTCAATGAATTTTTCTATATCCACTTTTATTGCTGGCCACCATATTGACATATTGTCTAATTCTTTACATTTATTTAGGCCTAAATGATCATTGTATATGGCTTTTAACATTTTGATTCTCACCATTCCCATGATAACTATTCTGTCCCAATAGAAAATTCAGTCTTTTAGTACTGACAATTCACTTTTGTATTTAAAATAAGGTTTATATTTTCTTTAATAGTTCACTCTTTTATTGGCCATTCTGTCTTTAAGTTAATTACTTCTTTTCAAATCCTGTATTCCCTATTTTTATCTGTTCAATCTTCATATCTGAGGCAGATAATGTTTTTAAGATATTGTCCATGAATGATTTTACATCATTTACTGTAGTGCTGTTTTCATCTTGAATTGGATGTCTTGATAAGGTGTCTGAAACTATTAACTTCTTTCCAGGCATATGTTCTGCTTTAAGATTGTATCTTCTCAACTACATTGTATTGGTGTTTCATACAAAGCTAGAATTAATGTTAATGGTTTATGATCCGTAAGCAACTTAAATTCTTCCAGTTCCATTAAATAATAGTCAAATCGTTTACATACATGGTCAGATATTCTTTTTCAATTTGAGCATTATATTTTCTCTGTAGACTGTGCATTAAAGTTCTTAAGCAATAACTTTTTATTCACTTTTTCGTATATAGCTCCCAGACCGTAGCTGCTTGCATTGGGACTTATAACTTTTTTAAAAATGCATTCTGTTGTGAATGATCCAATGCCATACTATTAACAGGCCAGGCGATCATGCAGCTGGGGTCTCTTATTGGGGGAGATGTGAATTTTCTTAGATAATCGATATAGCAGTTGCAACCACAGGGAAAATTCCCCTGTAAATTAATGTTTTTATGTTTTATACCAAACAAGAACCACAATGAATTTGTTGACAATTATTGACAAATTCCTAATGAAGAGACGGGTAATTTTGAATAAACAAATGCAAATGCATAATACTTCAATGAGTAATTTTTATTTCAATGTGGAATTTTTTTAGAGAATTTGTACTTGTGTCAAAAGATCCCAATTTGTATATTGTTGTTAAAAAGAAAAAAAAAGTGACCTTAAGCTAATCTGGTCCCAGATATAGCCTTAGTCATGTTGCTAAATACCATCTTGTCACTTCACCAACTGCAATCTGGATTTTCAAATTTCAAAACTAAAGTCTCGATGTCTTGCTTCTGTTTCTTTTTCTTGTATTTCCTTCGTAACTGCGCTTTCTCTTCAATTCCATCAATTTATATTGTTTATTTTACTGGATGTGAAACAATACTTGTTCTTTGATTCTTACTTTCTCAACAACTGTTGTTTGTTTTTTTTAAAATGGTGTTTAGTTTCTTACATTTGAAAATTATTTAGTTTGATAATTCTAACAAACTAACCAAAACTTTCTTTTCTTTCAGTAGGTGTTATAAATTCCTTTAGCCACGTTTTTTTCTGATTATTTAAGGGTATAAAATGCATAAATAAATTGTAATATCTTTCTATAGTAAATTATAATGAATAATTATAATTTACTATAGAAAGATATTAAGTTGGAAATTATACATATTGAAAACATGTTATTAAGCAATGATTTTTTTTTTTTTCAATTCTGATTTCAATGATTTTTTTTAACAATAAAAAAATGTCGGATTTTGTAAAGTTTTAAAAAATGCGTATATAAAAAAATTATTAATAGTATAAATGATAAAAAAAGCTTAAATTTGCAAGTTATAAAAATAAAATCATAAAATGAAGTTTAAAAACAGTGTATGATTTAAAAAGTTATTTTAAATTATGACAGTTGTAAAAAAAAAAAATCATTCAAAATTGAAAAGAAAAACATCTTTGTTATTTTTATTGAATGATATTTTATTTTTGTTTTATTACCAGTATTTAATATTTTTAAGACAAATCCTGATTCATTTCATGTACCATATTTTGAATTTTCATATCATTTTTTTGTTATCTGCTAACAGAACTCTTGCATGGGAAGTGACAGCAAGTTTCCTTAATATTCCCACTTACAATATTATTTTCATGCCATTAGTACATGTAACAATTGACAGATCAAGTGACAACAAAGCGCTATCTTAATCTTGCTGATTTCAGCACTTGTCTACTTTATTAGTTTTAAATTTTCATATAGTCGATAATGGAGATTAAGTGGCAGCGAGAATGTTCATTTTAGTTGTTTTTGTAATGTTAATTTCAAAACTTCCAGTTTTTTTGTTTTTTTTTAAGAAATTTAAGCATCATCACCTTCATTAGCGACATTTTTTTGCTATTTAAGCAAGGTTTTGCTTTTGAGTCTTTGATTTATTTTTTACATTTGTTTGCTTTGAACAGCAATTTTCACTCATCTTGACAACTTTTCTTATCTTTTTTGCACAAAATTGTATGATGCATTTTAAATTTTTTCTTTAAATTTTACGTGTATCATTTTTTTTGTAACTTTGTTCATATTGTGTAAAAATCACAACAGAATAACAATTATTTCCTACAAATCATCTACTAATCATTTTAATTAGTCAATCAGTCCTCAATTAAAAAAAAAATAACTTATTGCAAACAGAAAACAAATACTTTAAGTTCGAGTACTTTTATTAAAGGAGGGAAAAATTCAATTTAAATCTATTTTTCATTCATTTTTTTATTCCAACTTAAGCCTATGAGGCATACTTCTTGAAACGGCCTTTAATTTTTTTTAATACTAAAAGTCTTCAGTGTTTAGTGTTCGAGCTTGTAAATTCAAACAAACTAAAATGGTTACGTAGAAACAAGAAAAGGCTGTGGCGGACTTCACCACATTAATTTAAATTTAGATTAGGAAATGTTCATTAGAGTCTCTTATAATGACTGTTCTTAAAAGATTCGCCGTGTTAGAAAAGATTATGTGATGTTCAGCTTGGTGCATGGTTTAAATAAGTGCCTATAGACTCCAGATCGCTGCGCGGGAAGAATTATTCTTCACGTGCAGACGATCTGATTGGTTGGCATAAACCAATCAGTGAGCGAGCTTTGGGGAGACTAAAGAAAGCTCCTGTGATCCGTTTCTCCCAAAAGTGCACAAAACTAACTACATGAAAATAGAGCGATTACAAAATTGTCGCATTGCTGCGATTTGTAAATTGTCTATAATAACGTAGTGGTGATTAATTAACCAATGAATGGTTGGCATTATATGTAATTTGTATTTGTAAGTATGTATCTATGTGTGTGATAGACTCGCACAAGTCTGTTTCGCAGAAAAATATTTTTTATATGAACTTAAAAAAAATATAGAAACAAAATTGACATTTACTTGCAAAAATTCGCAATTTCATTAAGTTCAGAATTTAAAGTAACGAAACTAAAATCATAAAAATAATTCCAAGTTGTTTAATAAAAAACACACACACACATTTAGTTCTTTCGCTTAAATTATGCGGAGCGGAAGCCACACATCAAATCGAAAACATAACCAGGTCGATTATTTAACAAATTTTATCCGGATATGTATGTTCCCGAGCGTAATCACAATTTTGTGACTATTTGGTTGCTATCAATCTCAACTGAGCTACCCGACTGTGTAGCACGAAGCATTGCAAACCACTTTTGATATGTTCGGTCATTCACAGTATTTTCTCATAAACTGCACAAATCCTTTTTATACGTTAGCACTTTTCCTCCAAAAAGAAAATCTTACATATTTTGTGTTAAAACCAATATACAAAAGAAAAGAATGTTTTATTTTTTAATGTGCGCTGATATAATAACTGTAACAATACAGTTTAAAACAATCTCTTAATAAAGTAAAGGCAAATGGGAGAATAATTTTGGGGCCTAAAAAATAAGCTTCAAAACAAGCACTAGATCAAATATCCTCAAAAAGAAGCTTCCATCAGCCGAACAGTTTTGAGCGCCACTTTTTCAAATTTTATCCTTTTGTATATTTCCTGACCAATCAAAACGCAGCAAATGACACGGTGTGCTGACTGATTATTGAGCCTATTTACATACTATATAAAGGAAACCATTCGAATCTACATTAATATCTGCACGGATTGAAAAATGCCTCCTAAAGTTAGTTTGGCCGGCTTTCTTATCACCCTTTGAGCTAAGTCTTCTCGTGGTGGTGATGGCAAGAAGAAGAGGAAGGATGGCTACTCCATCTAGATTTATAAAGTACTAGCAGTAGAGTCCGGCGTTGCCCGGGGATGTAACAGTAAGAGATAGATCAAGTATCGACCATCATAAAGACTGAAAAATAAAATTGACAAAGATTATTGTTTAACGTTGACGGACACGCATGTCTTAATTATTTTTTTTTGTTTTGTTTTGTTTTTTTTACAAATTGGTCAAACTCAAACAAAAACATTGTTTTCAATCGTTATGAGTCTACCGATTGAATAGAATTTTATTATAAACAATTGTGTTGTAAATGGAATTTTTAAAGCATTCGGAATGTAAAAATAAAGAAAAGTGTGCAAGACAATAAGAAACACTACCTGCCAAAAAAAAAAGTGAAGTTTTGTTGAAATCGATTGAAAAATGTAGGAAATCCGATCCCATATATAAATGAACACACACACACACACACACACACACAACCTGGGTTTTATAATAAGTATGATTGAAGCAGGTCCACCCCGATACTGACATCTCCAGCAAAGCTATGTCTATCATGAACAGCTTTGTCAATGATCTTTTGAGAGGATCGCTGCTGAAGCTAGCGGTCTGGCCCACTACAACAAGCGTTCAACCATCACCAGCCGTGAAGTACAAACCGCTGTCCGCCTGCTTTTGTTTGGAGAATTGGCCAAACATGCTCTGAACCCTAAAATTGTTCATGTTAAGTCCTTTCTAGTACTTTTTTTTATTTGGTAAATAATCACCCTTTTTTTTTTTTTTTTTTTTTTTTTTTTTTAAATTTAATAACACAAAACTTGGATTACTTTTTAAATTTTGCGCATTCATTTCAAATTAAAAATTGCTCATTGCGTACGCAATAATCAAGACAAGTGAAGCTTCTGCGCATGATTGCTCGAGGCAAACGTATGTAAACAACGCCAGTAATGGCTACCGGGCTGTAGCCGTGACGCGAATAAGGCCGAAATTATATTGTCGATAACACCTAAACGGTAGATTTCCGCAAACTTTTACTGTTATTTTCGAAATAAGCATGCAAATTTACACCAGAATGGAAATTTTCATTACAATTGATTTCCGGGGCTTAGTCTGCAAGTCCTAGTGTGAATTACAAGCAGTTTTGTTTACTGAAAATAAAATTAAACTTTTTTTTAATATATGCTCACTCCAGAAAACTCGACAAAAAATTAACTTCAGTCTATATTAGACAATTAAATTTATTTTAACTGGAACGATAGAAAACATTACTAATCGAGGGGCAAGGCTACTTTTTCAAAATCTTACTGAAATTTTTATGGCTTAGATTTTACTTTGTAAACTTAAATTCAATTGAACAAAACTTCGGTTCATTCGATACCCAGGATTTTTACGTCATGATCACGTTTAATTCGAGATTTTATAAAAATAGATAAAAAGGATGCCAGTGTTTGGAATATTTCCAAAGAATTCGATAAGCGACTTTGATATTCAGTTACTGAGAAATTAAGATGTCTAGGAAGGAGATGGCAATCGAAAGAACGATTTAACACAAGTTTTGATCGAAGAACGTAGTGTTGCTAGCTAGAAATATATTTTTTTAAACTTTTTCCCCTCTATCTCTCCACAATCAGTTTTTTTGCGTGTTAGTATTTTGTATTGCAAAACTTAACGGTACTTTCAGAAGTTAGGTCTAGTTTTAAATTCCTCTACGGAAACCAAAACCTAATAATGCTCATACCAGGCGATTCATTTTTCGTGGTTTGGAGTGAATTTATCACAGTGTCTATTGTACAACTCCAACTTAGTATGGTACTTACAATATTTGCAAGTGTAGTCTTATTGTAAGGATAGACTTCGATAGTAATCTGTTACTGTTGTTAACTACACCGCGAAGAGCTTTTATTAGAAATTAGACGGTGCATTTTATTTACTAATGATCGTAGAACCCTTTTTTCAATAAGGCTTTTTGGGTGACTGCTTCTAGAGATTACTACTTCTCTATAAAGGAACAAATTCTACAAAGTAATTACATTCTTCAAGTTTTTCAATTCCCCTAAAAATAATTGTGTAATTGTATAGTGTAATTTTTTTTTTTTTTTTTTTTGAAATAACAGGGCACATCCCTACAAGACCAATCAACTAGGGTCTACTGGGGTAAAATGGTTATGCAAAGTATTAGCCATGATAGATGTGCCATTGTTCATTTTCTGAAATGTGGGATTGTATGCTGTATTATGGTACCCAGACTCCTTACCTGTATAAATTTGCTGACAAAGCCAAATATTGCCTTTCTTTCACGTTTGTGTAACTGTCAGGGTTGCTTGAACCGGCTTCTAATGCTCTAGAGTGCGCGGCTTGGTGATAGGACTGTGCCCCCTGGAGCCACGACTAGAGAGAATTCAGTTGAGTTCCATCACGGAATATGTGAGCGAGCGGCGCTATATTGAGTCTGATTTGCAATCTCTTCGTCACCGAGGCCCGTTGGAACAGTTGGTATGATGTTTGCTTGACAACCTAACTGTCAAGGGTTTCAATTCTCGGTAGTAGATGCGCACTGCTGATGAGTCCCAAATATAGGACGAAACGGCCGTCCAGTGCTTTCTGCATTCTGTTGAGGTTTCTTTCAGACTCAATGAATTACTTAAATATATAATTATCAAATCCTTCTAATAATTTCTATATATATATATATATATATATATATATATATATATATATATATATATATATATATATATATATATACACACACACACACGTTCGAACAGTTTTGGTTAAATAATTTAGTTTTCGTTGTGATCCTTTCAAGTACGCGTATTAATTTCTTGGTAGACTTAGAAAATTGATTAAGAAAAATTGCTTTTATACCATTAACAAATAAAAATGAATGCAATACATCATAAAATAAATCTAAACATGAAATTACAATATCGTTATGAAATAACTCTAAACATATCAAATTACTATATCGTAGTCAAATGAATTCCAACTATAAACAGGAGGAAACAATTCTAAAAAATCTTATAAACACTAATATATCCCCCCTGATCCAAGTAAAAAATAAAATTATATATAGTGGCTGTCGACCCACAAACCAAGTATGACCGACACTGGCATGTCTAGCCCATCAGAAACTCTACCCCAACTCCCACAACACTGCATTCATAAAGCCAGCCATCAATCTGCATTTCTTGTCACATATGTGACATATCAAATCATCTCCCGGTGGTGGAATTTGACTTTGATCACCTGAACTTGCCTACCCTCGTGCATGTTGGTCATTCAAAACATGCCAATGAAAACCGTCATATGCAATAGACTGTTGGTGTGATTTCTGGTGATTAAACAGACCTGCCTTGAACAGACATATCCGATTGCATTGGTCACATGGCCAGGTTGGCATCTCATAGCAATTCAGGGATCCCTTCCAAATCCCTTTCAGTTCTGCATATTTTTGTGATGCCTTATGGAAGATCTTGACGCCATCAGCAATACCAGCTCTCCAAGAAACCCGGTCTTCAGCTAGAGTCTCCCAGTTATCCTGACCAATATCCAGACCAATACTGCAATTGTACTTGACTTTTTAAGGCAACCTTTTTAACGAAGTTTCGGCCTGTGCTATGGTCTTTTTTTCCATTTCAAATTCTCCATATATTAATTGTTTTGGTATACTCTCATCCGCCACACGGACAAGATGGTCCCTCCATCGCAATCTGTATTTGTGTATAATTGCTTCCACAGGGAGTGAATTGGTCCTTTGTAGAACATTATCAGGGGTATGAGACATCTCGTGGATTTCAATCATAGACCGATTACATCGTTGATGAAAACGTTTCAGTATTTTCAGATGTCTGCGATAGACTACCCATGTCTCATATGAATATAACAGAGATGATATAATGCAGGCATTATATATTTTAATTTTTGTCTGCTTTTTATGCCCTTCTGACTCCAGACACAGAACTTGAATGCTGCAAATGCATCGGAAGGCTTCTTAATCCGTAACGTTATCTCATCGTCAAGAGAGCAATGTCGGTTGAGGGTGCTATCAAGGTATACAAATTTGTCTACTACCCCAAGTCGACTACCATTAACATAAATTAATAGCTCTATATACTGAATTTCTCGGGCAGGTTGATATATCACCACTGTCTTGTCCAGGCTGATGGACAATCCAGAAGCCTTACATGACCCTGATAGTCGATCCATGAACTCTTGTGCATGCTGAATTGTGTGTGCAACCAGATTATAGTGATCTGCATAGAGAAGGTTGCGCACGAAACTAAAAGTGTTGAAAAGCTTGCCAATTGGCCTGTACCTTATAATACCATCATTGCAGTCCCCGAACGTATCAAGTAGTACAATTGCAAAGTAGATAGAAAACAGTGTAGGATACAGAATATCTCTTTCTTTGACTCCATTTTCAACCTTGATGGGCCCCCGTAAGCATACCGCCCAAACTGTCACAGGCTTCTATACCGTCATAGAAGAACCTCAGTATCTTGAAAAAATGGGAGGACAGCCCAATTTCGAGAGGGTATTCCAGATCAAGTGTCAAAAGCCTTCCTCAGAGCTACAAGTATTTGATAGAGGTTCATTTGTTCTTCACAGCTCTTTTCCTGGATTTTTCGTGCTGTGAAAATCATATCTTCTGTCCCTGTGTGTTGGCGGAAACTACACTATGATTCAGACAGTATATTGTCAACTATGCTTTGGTTTAATCGTAGTAGGAGAACAGAGGCTAAGATCTTACCTGCCGAAGAAAGAAGAGCAATCCCTCTATAATTACCACATAATTCCCGGGCACCTTTAACCTTATATATAAGTATCATTATTGCATCCCTCCAATCTTTTGGCACTTCTCCATCTCTTCAAACCTTTACAATAAGATCATGCATAAGTTTACTTAAATATGTTTCATCGTAACGGAATATCTCAGGAGGAAAGCCGTCAACCCCAACAGCCCTACCCATGTTGAGTCCCTCTATGCCACGCAGAACCTCGTCCAGCGATGGTTGGCTGTCAAGTTCTGTTACTGTGGGTCTTTGGGGTATTTTCTCGAGAACTTCATGGTCCACATTTGAAAGCCCACCAAAGTGTTTCTTCCATTTCTTGGCGATGCCATCCATGTGTGTAAGGAGATTATTGCCGTCCTCTGTCCTGAGAGGAGCAATCTTGGTGGATCTGGAGCCAAATACTTGTTTCATCAAGTAGTACATTTAGTATTATTTGAATTCGCTGCTTTCTGTATTTCATCTGCTAGCTCTGACCACCATTTTTCCTGCATAGTTCGAAGAGCATGTTGAGCTTCTGCTTTTGTAGCTTTAAACTCTTTGCAGAGTCTACTGTGTTGTTCTGTGGGCAGGCCTTTTTGCAACATCAAACTTCGTATCTGATTCTTTCTCACAATGATCTCCTTGATAGCATCATCATTTTCATCAAACCAGTCTCGATGTTTTGCTGGAATTTTACCCCAAACTTCCTCAGTCGCTTCATATATATTCATCTTCAACGAGTCGCATGAAGATGTATCATTGATTTCAGAAAGTCATTGTTTAGTGATTCCTGCGTTTCCAGGGAGTGCAGTTTCGCGACATTCAGACGTTCAGGAAGATTTCCATTGTTTTGTCTAATTGCTGGTTTAAGAACAAAGTTCATCTTGGTCCTCACTAGGGCATGATCAATCCAACAATCCGCACCATGCATAGATCAAACAATATGGCATCTTGCATTCTCTTGCGGACATAATAAGTGAAATTGCCACTGGTGTGAACGGAGATGCATCCACGTAGTAACATGATCACACTTGTGGTTGAATTGAAGGCTGAAGATAAAAAAATTAAATTCGGTGCAAGGTTCAAAAATCATTAAACCATTGGTGTTGATTTACCCGACGCTATATTTCCCCAAACTAATCCAGGTCCCCAATCCGCACCAAGTCGGCCGTTAAAGTCACCGAGGAGGACAATCTTGTCATCTTTTGAAATCATCTTGAATATATTTCTCAAGGACCCATAGAACTGAGCCTTTAAAATGACGGTACTGTCCATTGTTGGAGCGTATGCACTAATGATTGTAGTGTATCGTGATCCATTCAAATGTAGGCGAAGGGTCACTAAATATTCACTGACTTCTTTAGGAAGGTCAGCAAGCCTTGGCATAAGTGTGCTACGTACCGCAAAAAAAAACACACACTAGCTACTGTATCCTCCTCAATGCACTTTCCCTTCCAGAAGAAAATGTAGCCTCCTCCAACTTCATGAAGTTGACCATCACCAGCTAAACGAGTTTCCGTGAGAGCAGCTACATCTATAAAATATCTCTCTAGCTCCCTAGACACCAGAGCTGTACTACGTTGAGGAGCAGATCCCAAAGGATTATTTATGAGAGTCCGTATGCCCCCAAAAAGTTTCAGTTTCTTTTTCTTTTCTTTTTTTTCGTTCTTTTTTACTGTTGTTCGAGCGCCAAATAGACATCCACCAGCCGCGCAATACTGGCCAGATGAATGCGACAGACAATTTTTGGGTCACCTTTTTCTAGACCCTTCCAGCAATCTTCTGGTAAGCAGTGCTCTTCTTAGAAGGGCTGCTTAGACACCCCTGTCTCAATGAAGATGAACTAGTGACTTTACATCAACCCAAAGGCCTCCAAATGTACACGTCAGCAGCTACGCACATACAGCCCGTCAGACCTGTGCGTGTCGCTACATCGCCATCGGACTTGGATTGAAAAAAATGTAAGCTAGCAAGTTGTCAGTAATGTCCGTGCGGGTTTTAAGGTCGGGTACCGCTTGCACAGCACTGCATTGACCCTTACCACAAGATTACATAGAGACAAGCAGAGATCTAGTGTAACCATGAGGCAGGTTTCTATCAGTTTCCTTCTCCTAGGAGATGTCCCACCCCACACGCGTCGGGATACCAACCAAAAAATGTTATGGCCTCGTGCAGATATACCTAGATGGACGTTGACCTCTCAAAGAGGTTTATTCGCCATTTCACAAGTCTTGTTTTCGTCCTGCAGGGATTCTGGCCACACTCCTCACCAGGTAGACCTGGTGGGGGAGCTGATTACCTGACCATGCAACAGGTAGTACTGTCTTACCAGTAGCATCCTATCAGAATGACCTGACATATATATATATATATATATATATATATATATATATATATATATATATATATATATATATATATATAGAGAGAAAGAGAGATTGTCACTTCTTGACAGAAGACCATCTACACAACAAATTTCTTCTTTTTTTTTTTTTTGTTATATAACTTTCAGACTCACCGATCATGAGAGCGCAGATGACTGTTTAAATCAGTCTTACTTTTACAAGGTTTTTCGCAAATGTTTCCCCTGAAAGGGAGATCCCCAAGCCCAAAAGGCATGGCATCAACATAAATTTTCATGTGTCTCGTTAATCCAGCTGATTTGCATACATTATGGCAGTGTACAAGAATGCACAAGGATTGATTGCCGGCTTCTTTCAATGGATCGAGCCTGATGAGACCTACGGTGACTGAAAACTTGCACTTGAAGAGCAAAATTACCACATAAACTACATACATGTTGTAAGGTTAAAGTGGAAGGTAACGCTACAAGATTAACTTTACGAAGATTGCCCTTTTCAAACTGGTTTCAAACTTGGTGAACTGTAGTTCAAAACGTAGGTCGACATTCATTCTCCAGTTCTCACGTATCAACTGATATCCCAAGAGATTTGAAATTGGTTTTGATCCAATCTTTAAAGCGTTTCTCGGTCTGTGTCTGGGACGTTTACCTACAGATAATTCACCATAAATGGCACGTTTAGGCAAACTTGAGTCAGTCATGCGCACGAAGTGACCTGCTTGCCCAGCGCATTTGATTGAGAATGATTAGCTTCACAATACTGGGGTTATTAGCTTTCTCCAGAATTTATATGTCAGGTAAAAAAGACTGCCATGAAGTATACATGATTTCTCTGAAGAACTTTTTGGTGTACTCTTTTCAAGGGTGGTAATATGACCTCTGCTGCATATTGTTCATGTTTTGAAGAATACAAAACACATGACTGATTAACATATATATATATATATATATATATATATATATATATATATATATATATATATATATTTTCCATTCTTCCACTTGTGCAATATGCACGCACCTACGCCGTGTGTACTGGCATCGCTCGCCACGATAATATCTACCTTTGGATCAAAATGTACAAGAAATAGATCTGAAGTTAATTTTTCTTTTATATCCTTGAATGCTTGCTCGCATTCTTTTGTCCAAATCCAAGGTTTTTCTTTTTTTTAGTAGATCGTTAAGGGGAGCTCGTAGAATGTGGAGGTCTGGGATAAAGTCCTGGTAATATGACACCAAGCCTAAAAAAACTTTGTAGGATTTAATATCCTTTGGCTCAGGCATATTTTTTTATTGCTGAAGCTCGACTTTTATCTGGCTTTTCCCTTCTTTATTCACTATATGTTCCAGATACTTGATCTCTTCAGGAGAAAATCGCATTTGTTTTCTTTCACTCGAAATCCATATCTTCTTAACCTTTCGAAAACTTTGCGTAAATGGTGTTTGTGTTCATCCACCGATTCACTTTTTAAAGAATATCGTCGAGATATGCTATTGTGTAGTCTAACCCGGATAACATCGTATCCATAATTTTTCTGGAATATTGCGGGTGCTGTCTTCACCCCGAACGGTAAACGTTCGTATCTAAACAAACCTTCATGTGTGTTAATACATAGTAACTTTGCACTTTCGTTATCCATGGGTACAAGTATGCCTCGCTAAGATCTATTTTCGAAAAGATTTTTTCGCCATTTAACTTTGCGAACACTTCTTCGGGACTTGGTAGTGGATAGTGAAACTCTTCTATTGCGTCGTTTAACCCGGTTGAAAAATCGGCGCAGACTCGAATTTTGCCCGACTTCTTCTTTACGTAGACAGCCGGAGCTGCCCAGTCACTGTATTCTGTTTTAGATCACACCAATTCTCGTTAGTCTTTCGAGTTCTTGATCAATTTTCTCTAATGCTGCAAAAGGGATGCTACGCTTTTTTTTTTTAAATTGGTTGGATATTTTTCTTCAGCTGTATTTTTGCTGATGCTTCAGTGCAACGTCCAAGTCCTTCAGCAAAAACTTCGGGGAATTCCGTTTTCAATTCTGCTTGTAGATTTTTTATATGGTCTTTGCTTTCACTAATGTTGTGGCAAAAAGAACTAATGGGCACGTCCCATAGGTTTGTCGGAGTTACCTCCTCCTTCCATCCTTGAACCATCAGAGGAACAGGTCATTTCGACCTTGACCTCTCATTCATGCTCCTTACACACTGTTAACACGTCGGAGGGACTAGCAAATCCCCTTTTTAGTTAGGCTATATTACAAACCTAGTTGTAATATACTTCTAGTCATTTTTAGACCTTAGTTCTCTTTGGCTAACCTTGTAGTATTTTACTATAGAGACTTTTCGGTTAGCTTAGCCAATTTCTCTTGCTGGTCCCCCTCGACACAAGACAGTGATTTCTCCCTAGATTCGAGGCTGTCGGCGGCCGTAACGGTCGTCTACGCAGGCCCCTTGGCCTTCATTGGCCAAGGACGCCGTTCAACGGGCTGTGTATTAAGTTACGCTCCCACTTTTTTTTGTCTGCCAACTTGACTATAGTTGGGAACTTTCTTTCTCTCTCTCTCTTCCTTCCCAACACGTCAAGTTGGCATCCCGGCAATGACAAACAACAAGTTGGCAACACGAACTGCAGCAACAAGTTGGCACCCCGGCAACGACTCAGCTTCAACAACCAACAACGATCATCCTAGCATCACTCAACATCAACAACCTCCAAGCGATCATCCTGGCAAGAAACCCACATCAACTTCAACCCCCAACGACGATGATCCTAGCAACAACCAACGCCAACCTCGACCATCAACGCCTGCACTAAAACTTCTGCAGCATCCGGCTCACCCCTGCAGCTACCAGCACTCCTGCAACTTCTGCAGCTTCCGGCTCACTCCTGCAGCTTCCAGCACCTCCACCGTTTCCGACCATCTTCATTTCCTTTTACAATAAACCTCTATCATACATATCCTCGTTCTGTCGTCCATATTGTTTCACCGTCAGATTTAATCGCGTCAAAAATGTCAGCGGGCCTCTTGTGACCTCGTTCACCCCCTTTCTGTGAAACGGGGCCGTACTGGACCGCCCGCTACAGGTTAAACTTAGTGATTGCGTCAGTCCCAAACAGGTTGTTTGTGTTTTTCATTACAAACATTTTCATTTTTATCGACTTATTGTTGAAAGTTATATTTACCCATATTTCCCCTTCAAATTTTATCTTTTTTCCAGTTACCGTTCTGGCTATTTTGTTGGATTTTAGCAACGTTGGTTTTCCTAGATTTTTCCATGTTTGCGTGTTAATGATTGAAATGTCAGATCCTGAATCTGGTTGCATTTTACCTTCTTGTTGTACATTTTTTGCATGCAGGTATTTTCAAATATTCAGGTCTTGATCTTCGTCTAACTTGGTAACTTTTACTCGACTTCTGTTTAATTTTCTATACTTTGACATCTTATGTCCTACTTTTTTGCAATTTCTGCACGCTTTATTTTTATATGGGCAGTCATTGTACCAGTGCTACTGGCCACATCCATAACGTGCACTCGGAGGGGTTTTTTTCTATAGCCTCTGTTCGTTCTTGTAGTAGGATACCACTTCCGTTCCGGCGATGGAGAACTGAAACTAGTCTTCCTATATACTTTCTTCACATTTGCGATAGCAGTTTCTTCTATTTTTTTCTGAATCTTGCTTAATGCTTACGCATTGCTGACAGTACTCGGCTAGCTTCTGTAGTGTCATGTTTTGGTCATTTTCTAGTTTTGTTAAAATGCGTCTTCGCATTTCACTATCTTTTTTAGACACTAAGCCTAGCACGAATATTAGACAATTGAAATTGTCTGCCGATAATTCGGACAAGCGAAAATCGTCACACGTCTTATTTACGATTGACGCGAACGTTGTGTAATCTTCCTCCTCGCTTTTTTGGATATTCAGGCATTTCCACCTTTTGTGAAATAATGAAAATCTGGGATTAAAAAGCTCTTTTAATAATTCAATTGCTTCATCAATTTTAAATCTCTTGTCTTTTTTGGGCAATATAAAATCTGTAAACTTGTTGTTCTGCCGTTCCCAGTTTTCGTAGCAATAATCTTATTTTTTTTTTCATCTGTCCATGTTTGGCAATCAACTTCATAAAAAATCCTGATATCTATGGTAGTATCTTTCGAAAGTCTTTTCCTCTTCTGGGTTATAAGTAAAACTTTCGATCGTTGACCATATTGTGTCTTGGGAAAAAATATTTTCATCCGAGTCTTTCTGCTTGGACAGTATAGCTTTATGTATAAGTTCGGCCGTTGCTGTTTCTTTTCATTTTCTTGTATTTTGTGTAGTTCAAAAATCGTTTTGCGTTTCTTCCTTTAGCTCTTTCTGAAATTTAATTAATTTAG